>LOJH01022989.1:0-17537 GCA_001685095.1 Ellobius talpinus | reverse complement strand
GAAAGAAAGAAAGAAAGAAAGAAAGAAAGAAAGAAAGAAAGAAAAAGAGGAGGAGGTGGGAGAAGAAGAGATACAGATGGACAACCCCAACTGAAACTTCAGGCTGTGAAGTATCCCAAACTCTGTGCCACATGCCACAAGCTGACATGCCACAGTGGAAAATTTTTACACCTGACCTCAGGTGATAAGTTACTGTGAAAATACAGTTGCCTTCAAAGAATTGTGCAAAATTACTTTAGGGCTGTGTACATACAGTTTATATGGAACCAATGAATTTTGTATTTAGACTTGCTTCCCATTCTTAGAAGATCATATTAGGTTTATGAAAATATTTTAAAGTACAAAAATATCATAAATCTAAAAGATCCTGATCCCGAGCAATGTGGATAAAAGATGGGATGTTCAGCTCACACTAATATGTCTGGTTATTCTGTTGATGTGCCAAGGTTAATTTGGGAGCCACAGTGGTTGTTACTAGCTTGGGATCAACTCTGTTATCCTGTTTAACTTCAGTTGGTTGGTGACATAGGCAAGACTTAGAGGCCGCTATATCTTTCTTAAAACAGCACAGAAAAGCCTTTAAGAAGCGCCAATTGTATAGGATGTTGTAGCAGCATGAAGTTAGCATCTTCTTTTAATTAGAAAAGGAGTTGGGGTTTTTCTTAATAGATATTTGAAATTTTGTGACTGGAATCATTGTTAGCCCTAAAATTCTTTGGTGCCATCTCTAGTGATTATATTATGTTGTTTATAATATTTGGCCTTACTTATATTTACTCTTCTTAACCTTAGAAAACATTAGAGGCCTGGAGAGGTGACTCAGCAGTTAAGAGTCATCTTGGCTGCTCTTGTAGATGACCCAGGTTCCATTTCTTAGACCCACGTAGCAGTTCACAACTGTCTGTAACTCCAGTTCTATCACTTTTGATGGATTTGACACCCTTTTCTGGCCTCTATAGCCCTGCACAAATGTTGTGCTCTTATCTTATATGCATGCAAGTAAAATATTAATGTACATTAAAATTGGTTAATTAAACAGAGAAAATAAGAAAGTGAATTCTCTGCTATACAGCTTATTTATAGTGAGCCTCAGAGCTGCTTTCTCTTTCAATGAATTATTTTACAACCCTTACCATGAACATGAGCAATTAATTTAAAGTAGGAAATGACTGTGTGGTTTCTCCTACTTATCCCAGTTGTTTATCAGAAATATCTCTTGACCAATGTTTCTTCGCTTTTTCTTCTTCTTATCATAGTTTGCTAAGATGAGCTAGTGAAATTCCTCTGCTTTCTGTACAAATGTGGGAAGTACCCGGCCCACCACAATGAACGTCTGCCTCCAAAGCTTCTTGGCCTCCAGCTTTGCTGCTCATTCCTTCTCTTCTTTCACCCCAGCACAGTTGCTGGGTGTCGCCTGCATGCCAGGCACCAGGCCAGAAGCCGGAATTAAAAGATAGGACTTAGAGTGTGCAAGAGGGACACCTGAGGAAGTCACTGACAACTGGGGAAAGCCACAGAACATGCCCGAGTCTGCCTGGGGCCTGGGGCTTCCCAGAGGCCACAGCTGCTGGAGAGACAACAGAAAGCACACTGGCTGTGTAGATTGGATCCCTTAAAGGGCCTGCTGGGGAAGAGAAAGCCTGTGTGCCCAGGAGCGAGGCTAGGTGTGGAGGGTGAGCCAGTTTCAGGCCTTGCTGAAACTGTTGACAGGATCTGAGATTTCTCCACACATTACCAGAAACCCTGCATCTCTTCTTTTATTAAAAAGTGAAGGAAAGTCCTAAGGCAAGTACCCCATGCTTCGTTTCTTGACACATGTCAGTGTCTCTTAGAAATGTTCTGCCGCATAATAGTGAGGCTTTACATGTGTGTTGTGTTCTTCTGCGGTCAGGGTTTTGTTCTTGCTTATTCCCCACCCCATCCACACCTCACCTAGTCCCCTCCTCATTTTTCTTGATTCTTTGTCCTCACACCATTGCAGCTCCATTCTCAAGTGGTTGTGGGCAACCGACAGTTCTACCTTCAGACCCAAGTTCACCTGAACGCCCAGGCCTGTGTCTTCGGCTCCCAGCCTGTCTTTCACGACGCCTGCAGCACCTTCTCTCTGTCCCTGATCCATGAACTTGAATCCTTCCCTGCAAGTCCATTTCCTCTTCCATCTTCTTTTTCTTTTTTTAAGTAGGGTGTCATGCAGCCTCGGCTGGTTTGGGCCATCCTGTTGTAGCTGAGGATGGCCTCGGACTCCCCATCCTCCTACTGCAGCCAGTTGAGTCCTTAGATGATGGGCATGTTCCACTCTGCCCACCTTCCTATTTTCCAGGCTCCAAACTTCTTTCATTTCTTCTCTTGCCTTCAGTTACCAGACAGCAGAACATCCTGTTGTGAAGCAGGCGGCTGAGATTATAGCCAGTGACAACAGAGGCTGCTGGATCATCTGGGGTTTCTTCGTTTGTTTTTTTGTTTGTTTGTTTTTTGTTTTTTGAGAAAACAATACCCTATGTAGATCTGGCTGTTCTGGAGCTTGCTCTGTAGACCAGGCTGGCCTTGAACTCACAGAGATCTGCTTGCTCTGCCTCCCGAGTGCTGGTGTGTGCTACCTACCACTGCAGTCTGTTGTTTCTGAGAGAAACCTGAAGTCTGGACCCATAAGTGAAGTCTCCCAATATTTCAGTCCTGACAGGAAACCGACACTTTAAAAGGTATCTTGAAGACTGTCTCAGTTAGGTTTTTGTTATTGCTGTGAGGAGACGCACCATGGCCATGACAACTCTTATAAAGAAAACATTTGATTGAGGGGGCTCGCTTACAGTTCAGAGGTTCAGTCCATCATGGTAGGTGGCATGGTGGCATGTAGGCAGGCACAGTGCTAGAGAAATAGCCAAGTGTCCTACATCTTGCAGGCAACAGGAAGTTGACTGACTGTCAAACTGAGTGAAGCTTGAGAAAAAGACCTCAAAGGCTGCCCCCACAGTGACACACTTCCAACAGAGGGTGTGGGCCAGATTAATGGTGTGCCCTCCATCTTTAAAGCCTGATTAAAGGGTATGTCATCCAGCCTCCTTCAACAAGACCACACCTTCTAATAGTGCCATTCCCTATAAGTTTGTGGGGACCAAATACTTTCAAACATAGACCAAATAAAACATACACACTTGCCACTTTGGGATCTCTATCACATCTGTGTAGTTGACCCCTAGACCTGCTTAGTCCAGTTCAGTCCAGCTCAGTCCCCCTCAGTCCAGTTCAGGTCCCTTGTCATCACTTTGTATTTTCCTTGTTCTACTTCAGGTGCTCTGTCACATTTAAGTGAAAATAAACAAGTCAGTGAAGTCTCTCATTTAGTACAGAAAATTTTGTATAATTTTGATGTTGCTGGTAGCCTCTGTCTTGAGCTTTAATGTATTGATATAGCAGCTACCCAGCCATTGGAATTGCAAAATAAATAAAACAGATTCCACTCCTTAAGGAAATATATATATATTCTTTTTCATTCAATTTAGACTGTCCCATGCCTTTCTAGAACAATCAAGGGAAATAAAGACTTCAGTGGAAGCAATAGCAAGTAATAAAATTATGTATTGAATGAATAGGAAGCCTGCTTGTTCAACCCAAGAGAATGGTGTGGCACGCCACTGTGCGCATGGGTATTGCTTGGTAGTCATTTCAGGAGCTAAATGGTCAGCTCAGAAGTTCCCTGTTCCTGGCCCTCACATACTCCGCCTTGAGACTGTGGTATTCTGGAGTTTGTGTAATGCACATTAATTACTTACAGTCAGGTTGTCCTTTGTATGTGACCATATCGCTGTTGTCTGCTTGGCCTTATGTTCTGACTGGGGGAGCCTATTTGCTTTATCTCAGCATTTAGTTAGGGAGTGAGAATAGGAGCACCAAGTTCAAATGCCGATGCTGCATCTGAATCCGGGCAGAACTAAGCCCTTGAGAGAAGCACAGAATTGGAAAGTCTTTACTTAATAGGAGGTGATGGATAGGGACTGACAGCCTCTGAGCTGTCGCCATGACCCCCGCCCCCTAGAAGCCTCCATGCATCTCAGGGTCTGCTGGAGGGGGCACTGACTTTTGCTGTCATCAAGGGGTCAGACTTGACCACAAATACAATCACTTCTAGATTATTGTTTTTGTTTAGTGTGGTGTGGAATGCTAAGGCATGCTTTCTAAGAGCAATTTCTGTTCTTACTGAATACTAATCGCACTGTACGGGCCTCGATTGTGATGTTACTGATATATGGATCTGTGCGCGTTCCAGGTGATTTTTTGTTCACCACTTAATTCATCTGCTTTTCCTGAGGAAGCAGCTGCTCCTGGGTAGGTTGAGAAGTATCAGTAGTGTCGGGTCTGTGCGTGCCTTCACACTCAGAGCTGTGCTGATACAGAAAGAGCCCCCCAACACTTAGTGATTTTGCCACCCCAACCTAACCTTCTAGGAGTTCCCCATACTCTACTACTCCCCACACACATATTGACTTTCTTTAATATTTGTAAATTGAAATGAAAAAGTGGGTTCTAATTGGGCTGGAATTACCTAAACTGGAGGAAGCTGGAGGGGCTGGGGCCTTGGGACCACTTTGTCTTTTCATACGTAAAGTCAGCAGTTTAGGCTAAATGGTCATTGTTCCATCCAATTGAGTGATTTTCTTTTCCATATTTCCCCACGATAAGAATCAAACAGCCCACTCCTCCTCTCCCCAGAGCCCTGTGACTAGGGCTCACTCTGGTCCATCTTTCATACTGGGAGGCCAATGCTATGTTGTGTTTGTTAGAAAGATTCACAGGCATGCAGAATAAGAAACACTGGACAACGTTTGAATGGAAGATGAGGAGGAATTTTGGTGGGTTTAGTGTGTGTTAGGACTGGAGTGGTGGCTGCTGCCCCTGGGCTCCGTGTTCACAGTGAGTCCCCTTTTTCTTCACTTGGCACCTGAGCCCTTAGACAACTGTTGTTAGGTACATATTTGAATGTGACCTGGAAGAAGTTCCCCAAATGGAAGCTTTGGGTGCAAATTCTCACACCACTTCTCCTTTAAAACGTGTAACTATAAAATGAGCTAAATGAGGTGTGGGTAGCTCATTGGATCACTAAGGCACAGTTGTTGTTCACAAGATGCCACCATCTTTCTATATTACTTAGCAGGAGATGTCCACATCAGATTGTTCTGGCTGCTTAATGCTTGCCACTCTGTTCAAGAGGCCCTGAGTCCCAGCCAGTTGCTGATGTACACTCAGAGAGTGAAATACTCGTTTAATATGAGCTGCAGCCCCCACCTTTGCTTAGGAGGAGTAATAAGCCTTGTTAAGTACAGTTAAATAGAAACAATTAAAGAAGGCCTAGAGACAAGCAACAACTTTCAATTTTCTATATTTTAGAGATTATAATAATGAATACATGACCAATTTGCAACTCTGTATAAAGTATCTCTCTCTTCCTGCCGCACTCATTGTCTGCCCACAGTGCTGTGCCTCGGAGGCCACAGCTGTTGCAGGTAGTGCCCACAGCCCCGTGACAAGGACCTGCGGCATACCTGAGGCCATACTGAAATAGACGCCCACTTTAGACCGCACATGTTTGAAAGAAAGAGGAGGGTTTGGGAAGTGTCAGGAAATATGTACAAGTTAGAAAATAAATAGGGACAGGAGATGGGGCTCAGTGGTAGGACTCTTACCTTGCTCTTGTGGCGCCTTAGTCACCATCTCCAGCACTCTAGAAGAAACGAAGAAGGTGGGAGGGAAGAAAGGAGAGAGGAAGGAAGGGTAAAATCGATATTTTGCCCTTTACTAAGCCCCTTTGAAATGCAGTTTTATAAGCCCTGGTATCAACCTTTAAATAACTTGGCTCCAGATGTTGTTGCATTTTAATGAAGATTTCGATCAGCTCTGGAGATCCATTAATTGGCTCCAGTAGAGACCTGGCAGTGAATTGGTTTTTTTTGTTTGGGGTTTATTTGGGGCCGGGGGGGGAGCTTACCTTTGCTTTCTATTTGAGAGTCAGGCAGAAATGACAATTTTCTGTCAGTGAACCATGTTAAATTCTTTAGAATAACTGATTTGTGGTTCATTTAAAAGCACTATTGGTTTTCTCTGCCTGTGAACCTGAATACTGAGGCCAATTTCTCCAGATTAGCAGCAAATTGATCTTTGTGTCAAATGTGGGTGTTATCTGGCACCTTGTCTCTCCCTGGTACTGAGGCCTCACTAGGACATGTGACTTAGATGTGCTTGAGAGAGCACCTGGCTACTGAATAGCCCCCAAATACTCTTTGGCTCCCAGTAGCCTATGTTTCTTTTAGTCCTTAAAGTAGTGATTTCTTTCAAAGTGGCTTTTGGATTTTGTGCAAAGTTGTATTTTTTAAAATAACAGATAGTATTTATTGCAAAATGGTGTATAATATTCTTCATCATTTTGTTGACTTCTTGTATGATACAAAAAAAATGAAAAGGGCCATTTTAGACAGCGAATAGATACAATGGTGGCCGTGGCACAACAGTGCAAATGCTCTTACTGTCATCCAGCTGTGCCCTTCAGATAATGGGACACTAAATTTCATGCCATATAGATTTACCACAACAAAGTGCTTATTGAACAATGAATAAGTAACTTGCTGCTCCCCACTCCATGAAATTACAGCACAGCTGGGGTCACAGCATTTCTGACATTCTTGGACATCTGAAATAGTACATTGGGCACATTGCTGCCTGTACCTATGGTTTGTTTTTTTTTTAATTAGTTTATTCTTATTTTATGTCTGTGGGTGTTTTTCCTGCATGTATGTCTGTGCAGTGTGTGCATATAGTGCCTCGAGAGTCTAGATCCCTTGGAACTGGAGTTACACGCAGTTGTGGGCGGGTGCTGGAAATTGCATTAGGATCCTCTAAAAGAGCAGCCAGTGCTCTTAACCTCTAAGCCATCTCTCCAGCCCTATACCTATGTTTTTAATGTGACAAATAGGATCTTAATTATATTTATACATATTTGTTTAAACAAATAGAAATAGGAACAAAGAAGGTTTTAAACACGTAAAAATCATCTCCAGAATAAATGCAAGTAAGAATTATTGTTGTTCTCTATCAGCCATTTTGTTAGGAAGCCTAGAGTGGAGTTTCATGTCTTGGGGTGTTTGGTCTGCATGACTTTTTATCCTATTAACCTCTGATATTCCCCTTGTCTGGCCTCAGTGACATTGACATCTTGGCATGTTCTGTATATCTTGATTAATGAAAAATGCCTTTTCATACTTCTCGCTACTCTGACTTCCATCTAGGAGCCAGGGACGTGCTTTTCGTTCTCCTTGGGTGACAGCAAGATGTGCTGTGGCTGACTACAGCATTTCATTTGGGGTTGGTTTTTGAAGCAGGGTCTCACATAGCCCTGGCCGACATCAACCTTGCTATGTTACCAAGGCTGACCTTGAATTCCTAGGATTGTAGGTGTGTTCTCGCGTCCTGCTCTCTGATACATTGTTTTACAGACTCTGTTTCCTAGCTTACATTTACACTTCTTCCAAAGTCTAATTGTTTTCCTCCTTCCCCCTCTCTCCTCTCCTCCCTGACTCCTGTGTTTCTTGTTCTGCTTTCTTATTGTAAACTGATTCGAACTATCTCCCATGGCTCTTCTCATACACGAGTTTTTAAACTGTGTCTTGCATTTTTGTAGCTTGTGATGACTCCAGTCAACTTAATGATCATTGTGGACTTAAATTTAAATATTTCTCTCTCTCTCTCCTCTCTCTCTCTCTCTCCTTATGCAATTGCCTTTTTTCTATAAGGTGAATAATAAGCAGTCTTTGGCAAAATTTTCCTTTTTTAAAAGACATTCATACAATGTATTTTCATCATATCTACCCATCCTTCCCCACTTTCAACCCCTCCCATGCCTCTCAAATTCATATCTTCTTTCTCTGTAATTATTATTGTTTTATAATGTCTGTAAAACCTACTAAATCCAATTAGTGCTGTCTGTATGTACTTGGATGTAGGCTGAATACTGGGCTTGGACAAACTCAGTGGGCTTGTTCTGAAGGAAAACCTACTCTCCCTCCCTCACCTGCTGTGACTGGCTGAGGCTCTTCAGCTAGGAATAGGGCCATGTAAGCCTTTCCCCCATCCACACAGGAATATTGACTGGTGCGGTCTTGCACAGGCAACCATATGGCTGAGTGTTTAGGGATGCAATGTTTCCCTCTTCTGCAGTGTTCCCTGAGCCATGGGTATAGGGATTGTGTCACAGATGTCCCATGTGGGGTAGACAGTCTATAGTTTCTGTTTCTCAGCACTTTGATCGCTTATGGATCTCTGTAAGAGCCCCCATCTGCTATAAAAAGAAGCTTCTGTGATGAGGGACGATAGCCGATTTATCTGTGGGTGTAAGGATAAGCACTGAAAAGCTTGAAACATATCAGTTTAGCAGAATGGTAGTAGGTTCCTTCCCCTCTGGGGTTATGACCTCTCCAGTTATGGGTTCTTGGCCAGGTTTACAATAACAAGCATGATTTCCTTCCAACTGAGCGAGTCTTAATTCCAATCATACAACCATTGGTTACCCCTAAAGTGTGAGTGCCACTATTGCACTGTTGGGGATACCTTGTTAGTCCAGGGCTTATGGTATTTGAGCTTTCCAGCTGGCTGCTAGCTTTCTCCCTCGGCAACATGCAGAGCACCTTGCAGAGCTAGCTGTGAAAGCTAGCCACCAGGGAGGGAGGCTTTTAGGTCGGTACCCAACTGATTTCTCCAAGCCCTGTAGCTGAAGTGTATGGTTTCTGCAGCAATAGGGTGTTACCTTCAAGTTCTGCCAGGCAACTAAGACAGTGTGTGTGTGTGTGTGTGTGTGTGTTTTAAAGGAAGTCTTGCTACGTAGCACAAGCTAGTCTTGAATTTGAGATCTTCCTGCCTCAGTGCCCTCCAGGGCCGGGCATCATTTTAAACTCTGTTCTTGACAGTTAACACCTAGTGATATGACATAGCTAGGCAGTTCTGCAAAACAAACCTAAACAGCTGACTTATCATAGAGATAGGTTTGTTTCTGATAATCCTAGCAGTGTGAAACAATTTTCCTTAATTTTAAAACTTTAAAATTTTTTTTAAATTTAAAATATTATTATATCATTTTCCTCCCTTTTTTTTATTCCCATGAATACCACCCCCATTCTCTCTCAAATTCATGGCCTCTATTTTTTAAGTTGTTGTTGCATATATATGTATATATGTAAATACAACCTGTTAAATTCGTGTAATATTATGTTCACATGTATATTGTATATGTATATATGTGTGTTATCCCAGGGTTGACCAGTTGGTCTTGGATAACCAATTTGAGGGCTCTTCCCTGAAGAAGACTATTATCTCCCTTTCCCAGCATTCCTTAGTTGCCCATAGTGTTTTTATCTAGGGTTGAGGCCTCGTGAAACTTACCCCTTCCATGTTAGCATGGCTATTGGTGTTTCCTTGTTCATGTCTGGTTTATCCATGTAGGTGAGACTCATAGGTGTAGCCTCCCTAACAATTCTAGGAGACAAAGTCTCACAATAGACTTTCTATTCCTCTGGCTTTGATAGTTTTTCCACCCTTTAGGTATTGGTCAAATCCTAGAGGCCTGTTGTACCTATAACTATTTATTCTGGAAACTAATGAGTAATATTTATGTCATATTTGAGCAGTGTCAGCATCTTCTGTGACTTTAGGAACAGAACAATTCAGAACCAGTCTGTACTTTTGTAATTCACAACATAGGTGAGGTATTGCATCCTTTGCTCTTTGTGATAACGAACACGCTGGAAAGGCTTAAGTGTTTTTTGTTTGTTTTCTGGGTTTTTTTGTTCTGACAGTACAGGAACCAGTTAAAGGAAAAGAATAACTAAATGAGGCCTCTCCCCCAGAGGAGGCTTGCTACAAGGACTTGTTATCTATAGTACTGAGAGAGTGGGAGGGAAAGGGAAAGTTTCCCCCAGAGTGAGTTCACTATGCGAAGCAGCTGCCACCATGGGAAGGAAGGGCCCTCCTGCAATGGCTGGTCAGTGCTTCAGCCTTCTGGAATGGGCTTCTAAACCCATGCACAGGGGAGGCTGCTCCTTTGCCTCTGCAGCTGGACTCCTGGGGCCTGTAGACAGCGTGCAGGGCCACTCTCTAGAAACTGAGAAATGCAGGACAGCCCCATCCTGTTCTTGTGCTCTGAACTCTACCGGTACCTTCCATTAGGGGAAGCTAGCTGTCAGCGGAGCCCTGGAAAGGCAGTTTGCAGACATCAAGCCCCAGCATGAAAGAACAGTGTGAAGAACAAGTGCTAAGCAAGGAGACAATGGGCAGTACCCTCAACACCTCATGTGAGGAAACGGGTCCGTTTATTTTCCACTGAAGCACATTTGTTTGCTGGTCTTTGATATTTCTTTCACAGTTACTAGTTTCTTCATGGACCTCTTGAACACTGGAAAAGGATTCCATGTCGTATTCTAAAGGACCCTTTGGTTTAGAACCATTCGTCAAGTCATGAGGAACACTCATATATAAGAAAACCCCAAGATTGGACAGTCTCTAATAGAGCAAGTAGCATTGTCACCTGGAACTAATGAAAGGAATGACATCATTTCCACTGCTGACAAATAGACTTGCCACCTCAACTTTCAATAAATGCAGATGACAGCAAGGCACAAGTATTGAACTTAGTGTCCTATAACTAGATTGGCTTACACACATCAGTTATTTCCTGTCTTTCTGTTTGTGAAGTAAAAAAGGAAAAAAACCATGAGAAGTAATTCATGGGGAAAAACCAAGAATAGTAAAAGCCACTGGCTGCTCCCTGCAATTTCAAAGACTGGAAAGTGAACCTGAAGAAATGGTCCAGAAAATAAAATTAAAAGACAAAAGAAGATATACAAAATTAGTAGATCAATACAAGATCCAAACAATAAGAATCTCACAAGAAGAAAATGAGTGAGGACCTTGTCCAAGGAACATTGTAAAAATTTCTCTAGAACTAAGGATAGGAGTGACCATATTGAGAGTGTTCACTTNGTGCCTACTTTAAGAAATAGGAACAGGGGTGGGGTGGGGTGGGGTAAAAGATTTTTGAACCTGGTGCAATGACGAACACTCTCAGTTCCAGGATCAAGGTTTGAGTCCATGCATCAGTGGGTAAAGGCTTCTGCCACCAAGCCTAACAACCTTTGCTTCATCCCCAGAACCTGCATAGTGGAAGAAGAGAACCAACTCCCACAAGTTGTCCTCTGACCTCTGAATGTGCACTGTGACACACATGAGTGCATACACACACACATCCAAGTGATGGGGAAGCTCTGTTAATCACACCTAGTTAGGGCATGGCTACCTGGAGCCCAGGAAGAAAAACTGGGAGGGACCAGGTGCGTGTGCTCTCTCATGGCGATTCCCGCTAGACACAGAGGAAGTCGGACTTCTCATTCTTGTGGTGTGAGTTTTCACTTATAACCATTAAAAATATAATTATTATCTTTAAGCTGGCCTGGTTATTTCCCGTATCAAGCTAATTCCTGACACCCAAGTGTAGAAAAGATTTTAGGCCACCCTGGGCACTATAGTGAAGCCCTCATACAGAATAGCAGCATCAAAACCTTGAACCTCGTGGCCTGCTCTGACTCCCTCCAGGCTTCCTGGGTAGGTTTAAGGGGGCATCTCAATCAAGGTATCAGTAGAAATGCTTGGCCATGATGGGGTCTTCAGGAAGTGACCTTAGAAAGATTCGGGGTACCAGGAAACCCATGAAAGAATCAGAACTCCAAGATGATCACAGTGGAAGACCGCAGTGGGCAGAGAAGAGCCGCGCAAGAGCAGAGCTGGCAGAGCTAGGCACAGTGGCTTCTACCTGTGAGCTCAGCTCTCAGGAGGTGGAAGCAGGAAGATCAGGGGTTTAAGGTCAGCCAGAGCTATGTGAGACCCTGTCTCAAAACAACCAAAAGATTGAGGGGAAAGTTGAAGGGTATGGTTTCCTGCACAAAACACTTCACTGAAAGCTGCTGGAGGGTAGAAGGGCCATTGGTGAGAGGGAATCCAGAGACTGCCAGAGTGAGGCAATTAGTAACTCCCAGAAAACAAAAAGCAATACAAACTAGGACCCGTGAAAGCCCTTTGGTCAGATCTGGAGCAATTGGTGGATGAAAAGAATTGATGCTAGGCTTGGGATATGGCTCAGGGGTAGAATACCTGCCTGGCTGCCTGAGGCCCTGAGTTAAATCTCCCAGACCTGTAGGTTATGTGTATCCTATTTATACTGACTTTTGAAAAATGCAAAAATGCATCCAAAATTTCACATCTCCACAAAGGAACAATTAGTTGGCCTGAGAACAGGGAGAAACTATCTGCCCGCTAAGAAATTCAAAAGTATGATGCTTTCAAAATCACCTTTTGGGCTGGAGAGATGGTTCAGCATCACATGCTGCTCTTACAGAGGATCCAGTTCAGTTCCCCAAGCATCCCCCCTCCCAGCAGCTCACAACCGCATGTAACTACAGCTCCAGAATAGTTGGTGCCTCTGGCTTGCGTGTACCACACACTTTTTTTTTCCCGAGACAGGGTTTCTCTGTGGCTTTGGAGCCTGCCCCAGAACTAGCTCTTGTAGACCAGGCTAGCCTTGAACTCACAGAGATCCACCTGCCTCTGCCTCCCAAGAGCTGCGATTAAAAGCGATTGCCACCACCGCCTGGCTCACACACATAATTTAAAATAATAAAATAAATATACATTTTTTTAAAAAAATCACCTTTTGCTAAATATAGTCACATGCAACTATAGCCCCTGTTACTCAATGGACTGAGGCAGGAGGGGTGTATGAGCCTAGGGGTTTGAGACCAGCCTGGACAAAATACCAAGACCCTATCCTATCTCAAAAGATGGAAAGAAAAGACAGAAAGAATGAAGTTGCAAGTAAGTGGTCATGGGAAATGGGGTACTAAGCTTCAGAGTTATCACCCTGTGGATTATTAATTGCAAAGAGAAAAAAGAAATGCCTGAGCAAAGTTATGGAACAGCACCAACAATAGGTAAAACTGGCAGCCAGGGTCTCCAAACTGAACTCAGTGGGAATTGACACATCGCATCCCTAGGTTTTTTTAATGCCAAAAAATTAGCTTGGACAAAGAGATTCCATAAAATCAGTTCAAACTGAGGGATAGTCTATGAAGCATGGAAAATGTGTGTCACGATTAAAAAAAAAACAAAAAACAAACAAACAAAAAAACAGAAGGAAGGTTGCAGACGAAAGAAAATGAAAGGCATAGCTATTCTGTGTGTTCGTGACTTTTATTGGATCCTAGGTTTTTAAGACATACACAGTACTGGGAAGTGAAAGCAGGAGCTTTCGAGTTTAAGGCCCATCTCTGTTTCACAGAAGTCCTGGGGTCCCTCAGTGAAGGATCACCTACCTGGCATGTGCAAGGCCCTGGCTTTGAAACTCAGGCCCTCCGATGAGAATAATGGCATGTATCATTGACAATGACAAGAAAATAAAAGTACCCAGCTAATAGGACACTAATGAGCAAGTAGAGAGCTTCCGAATGTGGACTGTGTGTTAGGTGATGTATCAGTGTTAAAAGTTTGGGCTCTAAGGAAAAATGCTGGGTATGAGAAAGGTACTACGAGCCAGCAAGCAGCATTCCTCCACAGTTTTTACCGAGTTCCTGCACTGATAGCATGTGACTTGGAAGGGTGAACAGAAATAAACTCTTTCCTCCCAAGTTGCTTTTGGTCATGGTGTT
This sequence comes from Ellobius talpinus, assembly GCA_001685095.1. Lineage (NCBI taxonomy): Eukaryota > Metazoa > Chordata > Mammalia > Rodentia > Cricetidae > Ellobius > Ellobius talpinus. The sequence goes on along the minus strand of LOJH01022989.1, from coordinate 3,807 downwards.
TGTAGCAGCAACAGAAAGCAAACTAGAGCAGTGTGTTGCCAAAGGTATCATATGTTTGCATCTTGTTTTCCAAAGTGTAAGCATACAGTACAGGTAGAGAAAGTGAATATTAATCGTTATTTATTAAATATAGTCGTTATTTATCAATTAGTCTAAGATACCTTGTATCATACTGTCTTTCTGTAGGTTGGGAATCTTTCAAAATAGAGTTGGGAAGGAAAACACATAGACAATGAAATTTCCTATAGGTTAGAGTCTTAGTTCCTTTCCTAAGGGAAGGGTGGTGTCTAGAGACACTCTTAGGCATAGCACTGTTAAACTCTTTCCTGTCTGGTCTTCAACCACAGGAAGTCTTTAAAGATGGGCATGTTTTTGGTGAGAGCACGGCAAGGTAAACAAGATAAGCGCTCCACACATAGTGATTGCCAGGCCTCAGTACTGAGGACAGCAACCCTCACTGGCATCTTTGTGGGCTCTTCTCTGAAGTGTTTGCCCTCAAGAAAGTGAGCATGGGCCAGCGATACTACAAGTAAACTGCTGTTGCCGAGAGCCTGATGACCTTAGTTCCATCCCCAGGATCGCAGCAAGGCAGAATAAGAAAATCAACTCTCATAATTGTCTTTTGGTGTTTACATGTGGGTTGTGGCATGCATGGGCCTAGACCTTCCCCGGCATACACACATAAAAATAAATAACAAATCGGTGTAAAACTTTCTTTTCTTTTCTTTCTTTCTTTTTTTTTGATTATAGGGTCTCCTTATGTAGACCAGGCTGGCCTTGAACTCATAGAGAGCCACCTGCCTCTGCCTTCCTAGTGCTGGTGTTAGAGGCATGTACCACCACACCTGGAATAAGAATCTTTTTTAAAGAAAGAAGCCAAACCAAAGCCAAGTTTGCAGAGCACTTTTACTTGCTGTTCTTGCTGGCCTTGAACCTTGGATTTAGGTTTTCACCCTTGCCATCCTAGGTGGGAAACGTCAGAGGTTCAGCTTCTTCTAGACCACGCTTGCAGAGCTCCTACCTTGGGATTGTGAGTCTGAGAATCTGGCGTAAGATAGCTTGATTGGCTTTCCTTGAAAGGCTACTAAATAATGCACAAGAGGATTTTCTGAAGGCTTAAACTTAAAAAAAAGACATATTAGCCAGAAAAATGAAGTCTGTATAGGGATAGAAAGTACACTCTGAATGGGATGATAGACTGCACTTGGATTTGAGTCCCTTACTCAATCCTAAAATGCCTGGGGACATTAATAGAAACATCATCTGTCACAATAAATCCCATCATCTTGGCAGCTGGCAGCCCTTACTGTCTAGCCGCTAGCATTCGTCTCACAAGAGCCTTAGCACACACCATGCAGGGGAATGCTATCCAGCCATAAGGACTGAAGGGGTGGGAAATCCTTGATACAGATGAGCCCTGAGATACTCTGCTAAATAAAAGCACCACATAGTATACAACTTCCTACTTAGGAAATGTCTGGAATAGGGCAATCTGTTGGCACAGAGAGCAAAGTGGTAAATACACCAGGGGCTGGGGAGTGGGATGCTTAGGGAGGGACTGCTTAATGGGCAGGAGGTTTCCTTTGGGGGCGATGATAAGCTCTAGAGTTATGGTGGCCATTATAAACATTGCGAATCCACTTCCTAGCGGTGAATTCAAACTCTTACATGCATTTTTATCACAATTCAAAAACCAGAAATCTTCCATCCATCTGTAACTGGTCGCCAAAAACAAGGAGTAATTCTCCTAAACAGTAATTCTTCCAGGCTCCATGGTACCAAGCAGTGCAAGCAGCTGGGAAAGGCTTCCTGTTTTGGAAGCTGTCACATAGGGTGACAGTGGGCTATGAGAGGAGCAGCGGAGTTACAGAGCAGGGCAGGGTGAGCTCACACCAACAAGGCCCTTGGCTAATTCCTTTACTAGTTGGTAATGTAAATTAATGTTGGGGGCACATCTGACTTGGAAGCTGCTAGCAAGGGGGACTGTTCCTCTGAATGTGTCCCTCTGTAAGTTGTCATAACCCAGTCAAGGTAGCACTTTAGCTCTGACAGCTTGTGGCCCCTCCTACGGGCTCAAACCAGTGTTGAGGATTGATGTTAATGGGTAGACAGACTGCTGTGTGCTCCTGTGGTAATCCACAGTCTGAGTGATGGTGGGGCAGGCATGGAGAACAAGATGTTGCTGTCTCCCCTCAACAAGTTAGAGGCTCTAGGACAGTGGTTCTCAATGTGGGGATCATGGGTCATGACCTCTTGTGTGTGGAGGGATGGAGGCTCAAATGACCCTTTCCTAGGGGTCACCTAAGACAATCAGAAAACACAGATATTTACATTACAGTTCATAATAGTAGCAAAAGTTATGAAGTAGCAGCAAAAATAATTGTACGGTTGGGGGTCAGCACAACATGAGGAACTGTATTAAAGGGTCTCAGCATTGGGAAGGCTGAGAACCACTGCTCTAGGAGGTCTGTTCATTTCCTGGACTCCTGGTTTCTCAGTTTGTTTTCTTTTCCCCCCAAATGCTGTATTTGCATGCATGTGAAATCAGCTGTCAGACCTTCATAAGCCAGAAGGCCCCCCACTGAGCGTTCAATCGCTTTTCAGTTTGGCCAAGATCAGTGACCACATGTGGCCAAGGTTGGGGATTTGTGGTCTTGCTTGCTAAACATTTTCTTTCTGTGGTTCTTCTTAAAAGCCCTTAATTTTCCATGACACACCAGGGTTGAGGATTGAGGTTAAATGGGACGGACAGACAGACTGCTGCGTGAAAGGTTAACATGGTAGGGCAGGCATGGAGACCAAGCTGAAAGGAGACTCAAAAGACGAGAGAGCTAGGCTGCTTGCCTGGGCTGCAGGGGATGAAGGTGAGGAAGGGGGTGGGCCTGAGAGAGGGACTGAGGCAGAGAAATCTGGGAACACCCCATGTTCCCGTGTGGAACCTGCTTCTCTGTGTGAGCCACTTTTCTTGTCTTCAAACTCAGGGGCCACCAGTGACATGTCTCTAAAATATGTCTGGCCCCAGCTTAACTGTTCAAAAGAATTGGAAAGACCTGGATCTGAAGCAGGAAGTTAGGGGCATTTGTCCCTCAAAATAATGGTGGTAAAGTGTTGGCAGAAATGAGGGGGGAAAGAATCTCTTGTGCACGGCTGGTGGGTGTATGCTGTGACACATGCTGGGAAGTAGGGAGGTTCCTCAGAGAAGCAAACACGCCCCAGCAGCCCCTCCGCTGTGCTGAAGACACCGCTCCTCTCATGGCTGCTATAGTACCCTTCACAGGAGCCAAGACGTGGACGCCACCTAAGTGTGCATCACGGGCTGCACGGTAAAGTAGACTTGGAACATCAGCCACAGTGGAATACTATTCAGCCTTTAAAACAAAAGCAACCTTGTCACTTATGACAACAAGAACCTAGAAGTTGTTATCACTCACAGAATAGGCACAGACTAATCCGGCCTGACAGCACTCAGCAAGGAGACACAGAAGAGAGAAACTAAGAGAACTGCACAGTCAGCTGGTGCTTACTGGAGGCAGAGGGGTTAGAATGGGGAGATGGCCATGCTTAACAAAAGTTTCAGACAGGCAAGAAGACACATCTTTAAGATTACAACAGAGTAACCCATAGTTTAAAAAAAATGTGTGTTTTGAAAAAAACACAATTGATCTCACAGCAACAAATCTCAAAGAAGGGGGAAAACACAAATTAACATCACCAACAACAAAAACTAAGTTAACAAGAGATAGCAATCACTGCTCATTAATATCCCTTAATATAAATGGACTCAAATCACCTATAAAAAGACACAGG
>LOJH01022988.1:19715-31953 GCA_001685095.1 Ellobius talpinus | reverse complement strand
GGGTCCTGGCTGTACGGCTGAGCCCGGAGGGTGTGCTTGAGGGGTGAGGTGGGGACCCTCGGTGAAGGAGGCGTCGTTGCATAATGGGTGGGAGTTGGTCTGCGGAGTTGGACCCCAGAATGCGACCTTAGGCTGACGCTTCAGCCGCCCTGTGCCACAGTTTCCTCATCTGTAAAATGGGGACAGTAGGATTAAGCATAGAAAGGTCTCAGCACGTTGCTTGGCAAAAGTAAGGCGGTCAGCCTGGGTTTGTTGAGTGCCTGTAAATGCCAGGTCCGTTTCCATTAGCGAGTAGACAGGCAAAGACATGCTTTCTAGGAGTCTGCTTTGTGGGCAAAAGAGCTGGGAAGCAAGAAAATGAATACATGGCCAAGATAATTTCTGTAATTACTATAAAAGGGTGATACTAGTACTGCAGGGTGCAGCCTGACCTCTGCCCCTTGGAGATGAGGATCCGGAGGCATGGCCCATTGAGGGAAGTTAAGCTAGGCCTGATGTCTGCCCATGATAGGATGGACGTCTTGGAGAGCATTAATCAAGATAGCGCCTTAATGGGCACTTGCTTTAGCATTGTGTCATTTAATAGGCACATTGTCTTGGAGATATGTTATCTTCATTTTCTTTGTTTCCCCTCTGTTGTATTTTGTTCATTTTATTTTCTTTGTGGTGCTGGGAGTTGACTCCGGTTCCCCCACCCTCTACATTGGGCAAGTGCTGTGTTGTTGAGCTACTCTCTCCCTCACTGACATTTTGCAGAGGGAAGTCTGAGATTTTAGGTGGTGAAATGACTTGCCTTATGTTGCCTAACAAGTAACTTAATTCCAGGTTCATATAACCTCTGTGTTAGCCCTTCTCCCCCATCTAGAAAGGGTATTTTATACAGGCATGCCTCTTGTGTCAAAGGGCCAGCACATGGATGCTTGGGAGGAGGTGTTCTTTTCAGTTAGGGTGTTAGTTAACTCGGATTCTACTTAATCCTTACCACAACGGTATAAAAGGTAGGGTCTTAGCCATTTTGCAGGTGAGCCATTTCTGAGGAAAGGAGAAGTGTTTCATTCAGGGTCACAGTTATTTATTTATTTATAGTGCCATCCTCCTATCTTGCCATAGGACTTGGGATGGTACTTGGAGAGGAAGGTCATGTACTTTAGCCTATGCTGAATTGAAGTGAGTCGGGGAGCCAAGTGTGGTGGCACATGCCCGTAGTCCTTACCCTTGGGTGGTAGAGGCCCGAGAATGAGGAATTCAAGGTCATCTAGCTTCAGAGCTACTTCAGGAGCTACTGTGTGGAAGAGCAGAGTAGAATGAGTTAGGGAGGTTCCCAAGAGAGTCCCTGAAGGGAGGGAGACACTTGAGTAGGTGGGGAGGGGGTTTTTCATTGTGGTTCTGTGCAGCTCAGAGAGCCCTGAAACAGTGGGGTGGGTGTGTTGTACTCAGCGGGCTTGCACCAAGGCTGAGCGTGGACATTTTCCTTACTTTTTGGAGACAGGCTCTTAACTCTTAGCCCAGGCTGGCCTAGAATGCACAGTGAGGCCTGCTGATCCTGAAGTGGAGTGATCTCTGCCTCAGCTTTTTGAGTGCTAGGTTTATAGGCATGGGCCCTCACTTCTGGCTCATACATTCTTACTAGAAAGGGGGGGAGAGAGAGATTAGCTTTGAGAGCTAAGCTTTGAGAGCTAGTCTCTGTTTTGACTGCCTGGAGAGCCAATTAATTGGTCGAGTGAGTGGATGTTTATTGCACATCCCATGTCTTTAGTGACCACAGAGTTTGTGGAGCACATAGGGCTTGGTATTAATGTACCACTAATGAAAGAGTTTGAAATGACATGACATGATCGTCAAGGGCCATTAACCTTTTCTGAGCTGGGGTGTGGTCAGGAGACATATGTGGCTTTACCAGCTGCTTTCATTTTATGGTAGCATGAGACACACAATACCCAATGTATACATGTATACCCAAGATAGATAAGGCTCAGCCTGGGATCATGCCATCTTGTTTGAATGGCTCTCCTTGGGACATGATGATAGCCTTCTGCACACAGTGTGCATTTTTCTTGAGGGATTTTTAAGCAGGAGAGAAATACCTCATGCTATTTGTGATTCAGAAAATTCTCTCTGGCTGCCGTGTAGGAACAGATTGAGACAGACTAATTTGAGGACTTTTTGAGGACTTGCAGGGGATCTTGAGAGGTGTTGGCAGCAGATACCGGGCACAGTTCTCAGCACCATGATAGCATAAAAAGAGAGGCAGTCCCTTACCCTGGACCCCATTTGTTCCTGTGACTTGTGTTTGATATAATGCCAGCTATGTTATGTTCCCTATTTCATATAGCTCTCTCTGAGCTCTTTTTCAGATGGTTGTATTAATTTAGAGTTGAGGTACCTTGACTTTAGTACCTTGCCCCAAGTCACATGGCTAATGGGATGGACTCAGGTTCAAGCCCAGCTCCACCAGTTACCTCCTGGCCTAAATCTCGTCTGGGAAGCTGAGAAATGGAGGAATAGTGACAATTTAGTGTGATAATTAAAGTCCCAGAGGTTTGAATGAAGTGCTCTGGGAGCATGAGGAAGGATTTACCTGTGGAATGAGGACTAAATTGTGCTGTTTTCTTGCTGGTTCTGTCAGCTGTTTTTAGGGAGTGTAGAGAGTGTTGGTAGTTAGCTTTCTGAAAAGAGTTTATGTAGACACCCTTTCCTCCTCCACAGTCTGAAACAAGTAACATTTCCCTAACTCTCACTCTGTGTGTGTGAAATGTGGGGTGTGGGGTGGGAGCTAGGGCAGGGATATCAGGCAGAGACTGCCAAGTCATCTGTGTCTGTACCTCGTCACCACTGCTCGTAAGTTAGTGCACTGGGAGAGGGAACCCCATCTTTGGTTCTCAGGCTAGAGCATGTGACTCAGGGCTTGCAGCAGCTCCATGCAGGAGATGAATGTGGGCAGAGCCCACATTACTAGATGGAGGGAGTGAAGCATGTCAGGAGAGCCAAGGGCTGGGGTCTTATGGCTGTAAATTGCTGTGAATTCCATTCCTTATTCCATTGACAAAACGGTGTCAGGGAATTAGGACAATTCTAGTGTCAGAGTCACTGTAAAGCCTACTGTTTGCTCAGTGAGATGGCTAGGCAGGTAAAGGTGCTTCCCACCAAGCCTAACCAGCTGACTTTGAGTTTCGGAACCACATGGTAGAAGGAGAGAACCAACTCCTGGAAGTTTTGCTTAGACCTCCACACACATGCATATATGTGCACACAAGAACAGAGTAAATCAAAATTACAAAGAATGAAGGATGATTGAACAGATATTCTCAGAGTATGGCACCCACATTTATCAGTACTTTAAATGAGATTTATAGTTGACTATAATGATTGGTGCATGTAGTCCCAACTGCTCCCAAGCTTGAGGCAAGAGGATAACATAAGCCTAGAAGTTTGAGGTTTGCCTGTACAACATGGCATATCTGCATCCCAAAATAGAAAGGCTATTTCAGAAATCTGCCTGAAAGGTGAGGGGAAGCATTTTCTGAGAAATGGGAAAATGAGGCCGGGTAGACTTGGCTGTAATATTCAGGGCCTCCTTTTCTTCACCCCTGAAATGAAGAGAGTGAAGAGGGCCTTGAAGAGGATTGCCAGTTCAGTAACAAGTGTCTTTGAGAGACCTCATACTTCGTTAGAGTTCAGGTACCCCCAAGTCCCCAGGGAGTGTGCAGCAGAGAAGAGTAGGTGCCAAGGACTTCGAGAAGTTACCACTTGACCTCACCTATGTACAGTACCTAAGCTATTGGAAACTGTGAAAGTAGATAGGTATTGCTAGGGATTGGCCCAGGGCTTGGCTCAAAACAGTCTACTGATGAGCAGTGCCCTTAGCCCTTGTGTTGTTGACGATGTCTCGAGATAAGGTCTTACTTTGTAGCCTGCGCTGGCCTGGAACTTGAGGTTGTCCTGCCTCGGCCTCCAGAGCACAGATATGCTACCAACACACCCACCTGTTTCTTTTTTTTGATGCTGATGATTGAATGCAGGCATCATGGATGCAGAATGCATGTTCTATTACTCTGAACACAGGCATCAAGGATGCAGGACACATGTTCTATTACTCTGAGTGTTTTTGAACAGAATGTTCTTGATTGTGCAGCAGCCTCCCTTCATAAAGTCTGTGCTGATCTCTTAGAGCCTTTTGTGACTTGTAATTGTGTATCAGTCTTATTAACATGGGACCTGAGTTTTAGACTGACTAGTTTGGGACATTTATTTCAGGTCATTTTATGCATGGAACTCTGGCTTATGACTGGAATCTTAGTGTCTGGTTTCACCTTTTAGGGAAGAAGGCTGAGCTTAAAATTGAGTATTTGTACAGATTTGCTCTGGACAAATTTGCGCCCTCACTTTCATGCTCATCCTAACAGGAGCCTTCTCTCTTTGATTTCATGTTGTAGAAGATGGCAGTGAATGTGTACTCGACGTCAGTCACCAGTGATAACCTAAGTCGACATGACATGCTGGCTTGGATCAATGAATCTCTGCAGTTGAATCTGACAAAGATAGAACAGTTGTGCTCAGGTAAGATGAATCCACTAGTCAACCCCCCCATTTTATTTTCTTTTTTTGGCTTTTTAAGACAATGTTTCTCTGTGTAGCCTTGGCTGGTCTGGAACTTTAGACCAGGCTGTCCTTGAATTCAAAGATCCGCCTGCTTCTGCTTCCTGAGTGCTGAGATTAAAGATTGCACCACCATACTTGACTCACTAGAGCACCTTTTAAAAGCACATGTGTCTTTAGGGTTTGTACTGGCCTCTATATAGAGCCACAAAGAGATTATAGTTTCTTTCAGCTTTATCCATGCTGAGTACTGGGAGGGGTGGCTCAGTCAGTAGAATACTTGCCTAGCATTCACAGAGCACTGAGTTTGATTGCCAAGGAGTGTGTATAAATGCCTGTGTGGAGACCAAGACATCAGTCAGTGTCTTGTCTGTTGCTCTCTACCTTAATTGCCTAGAGACAGCTCTGTCACTGAACTGGAGGACTGGAAGCAGAGGCTTGCTATTTTGGCTAGGCTTTCAGTCCAGAGTAGGCTGACTAGTGGTGAGGTCTTGAGATCTACCTGTCTATCCTCCAGTGCTGGGATTGTAGGTATACACACCATGCCTGGCTCTTTGCCATGGGTGTTGGGATTCAAACCTAGATATTCTCCATTGTGCTTGTAGAGCAAGTGCTCTTACCCACTGAGCCATCTCCTCAGCCTGGCATGTCAGGGCTGTAAAACTGGATCTTCCTAGTTAGTGGATGATTTCAAGAATATATATACCAGAGTTGGGTGTGATGGTACATGTTTTTAATCCCAGCATTTGGGAGGCAGAGACCTCTGAGTTTGAGGCCAGTCTAGTCTACATAGTCTACATAGCAAGTACCAAACCCCCTAAGGCTACATGGTGAAACCCCTTCTCAAAAGCAACAACCCCCAACACAGACAGGGGTGGGGTGGGGATATTTTCCTCTAACTACTGGAATTCTATCTTAATGGGCATGGATGTAAAGCAGTAGAAAAGGACTTGGGCAACATGCCCAAGTCTGGGTTCAGTTCCCAGAACTTGGGGTGGGGGGGTCTTATTAGTGACATAGAATCAGAATCCTGCTTCTCCCAGTAAATAACTTCTTTTTGGTACTAGTGGTTAAAAATAGGACTTACATGTGCTATGCAAGTGCACTACCCCTGAGCCCCAGCCTCTTACTAACTTTGAGGCAGTGTCTTCCTAAATGTCTCAGTCTGGCTTTAATTTACCATGGAGCCTAAAATTTATGATCCTTCTTTCTCAGCCTCCTAAGAAGCTGGATTACAGACAGCCTGGACAACCAGGCTCAGCTATGTAAATGCTTCTCAAACATCCCCATTTAGCTCAGTATATCTCCAAGAGAAAGGTACAGGTACTTCCAGTTTCACATGGGAAAGATGGCTTGGAGAATTTGAGTAATGAGTCTAGGCATAGAGAACTAAGAGCACAAGGGGGATATTTGAACCTTTTTTCAAATCAAGAGCCTATGTTCTTCAGTCCCTACACGCTATGTCCTCTGGACTTTTTCTTTACTGACGGGTACCACTTGGGTTGATTTAAAGAGACTGCCATTCCTTAGCTGCTTCATGTGGTGCTCAGCTTTTGTACTTCCTTTTTTTGTTTTCAGGGGGGAGTGGCTCCTACTCTTGGTCTTGGTTTCATTTGTTTGCTTCATTTGCTGCGAGGTCCAGTCTGTTTTTCAGTTGTCCAGAGGGAGGTGGTACATGAAGAATTCTAGTGGTTCCCAAGAACGAGTGGCCTTTATTAACCTTGTTTTGTTGTAAAGTAGGTTGCTTCAGATCTGTGCTGCTGTCCTCTATCTCCTAGTCATTTTCTCAGCTTTTTTTTTTTTTGCTGTGCCACAGTTTGTTGAAGGCTTTTTAAAGCACTTGTTTGCCCTGTGCTATGAGTAATGTGGGGTGAGGTCATCTTCATTTTCATTGGAGACTGCTTGCTCACCAGCAGGTTTTCCCTAAAATTTCCTTCTGTCTATAAATACACCCCAGAATATTTCTCACTTAATTAGAAGATGCATCTCTTCCTGTATAGATAAGTTGTGCATGTCCCAATCTGGCCCCAGGCTTTTCTGATTTAGGCAGGGAGCTATCTTAGACATGTCATGTCATGAAGAAGCCTTTAGTCTGCTCTGAACCTTGTGACCTTGGATGAATTCTTTGGTGGTCTTGTAGTACTGTTTCCTCAGCTGTGAACTGGGGCAGTAGTCCTGGCTCACCAGCTTAGTTTTTGCCAGGGTCTCCTGTAACATTGCTGATTGTCTGTCAGACCCTGGTGGACCAGGTACAGATGCTCATGAGTTCCCTGATGTGGGTGCTGGGAAATGAGTCGTCTGAAAGAGCAGCCAGTGCTCTTAATTACCTTGTCCTCCACCCTACCATTTTTTTTGAGACAAAGTTTTCTTCTGTAGCCAAGGGTAGTTGGTCTCTAACTTGTGGCCATTCTCTTTCTTCTGCTTCTCACGTGTTAGGATTACCTGTATGGTAGTACACATATGAGATTGATTGCATATGGCATGTGTTGGATATTTATTTTATTTTATTATTACTTTTCAAGACAGGGTTTTTCTGTGTAACAGCCCTAGCTCTCCAACTAGCTCCGTAGACCAGGCTGGCACGAACTCACAGAGATCTGCCTGCCTCTGCCTCCCGAGTGCTGCCTCCCAGTGTGTTGCATTTTTAAAGAGGCATGCAGAAGAGAATTGAGCAAATACAACTATATAATTAGTTATAATGACACTTTATCATAAACTCTGTGAAGTATTTCAGCTTTTCTGGCTTCTGCCACTTTTCTTATCCTAGATAAGGTATTTTCCTTAGGAGAAAGTGTTGAGTGTAAGGCATTAACTGATATGTGAGTAACTTCTACTCATTGCTAGCTGTCCTCTTGAAAGCTGCTTCGGATGGCTCTTGGAGTATGTAGGTGGTTGCATTGTGTTTTTCATTTTACTTTTCGAAGGCAGCTCTCATCTGTAGTCTGAGACCACACAGGATAAGCTGCAGACTGTTCTTGAGAGTTGGGGCCGGAGTCCTTCTCAACTCTTTGCTGGGAGTCAGAGGAGGGGAAACTTCTCAGCTCCTTGTGTGTCTGAGGCCTTCAGCACCAGTTCTGGTTCTTTCTTACCAAACTTCTAATAAGCAGTGGATCAAAAGACCAGAAATTTCCACCATGCACAGTCTTTAGGAGGTAATATCCGGTTTTTCTCTAGAAGTACAAAGTGGGGATCATTCCCTGGTCATGTGCTGCTGGCTGTGACGTGACTGAGTGTTTTCAGTATCAGCTCCCCACCCACCCACAGAGTCAGGAGCCCTTGCTTGGCTCTGGAAGTGAGAAAGGGTGAGAAGACCTTGGTGATACTGGCAGGCTGATTCAAGAGGCTTCCTGTGTTCTGTCAGGGATCATGTAATAGCATGTGTTGTCTTGTGCTTAAAAATTTTAACACTAAGGAAGTGGAGGCAAGAGGATCAGAAATTCCAGGTTATCTTCTCTTCTTTGAGTTTGAACCTGGTCTAAGCACATGAGACATATCTTTTAACAAATTGTATTTGGGTTAAGTGATGTGAGTGACCATGGTTTTTTACTAGTAGCGTTTAGAGTGGGTCATAGTGTTAAACATCTTTAATCCAGCACTCAGGAGGCAGAGGCAGGCAGATCTATTTGAGTCCAATGCCAGCCTGATCTATGTTGGGAGTTTCAGGCCAACCAAGGCTACATAGTGAGTGAGATTCTGTCTAGGGGGAAAGTGTGGCATTCAGTGACCTAGTTAATTGACTTTTTCTTTTATGTTATTGATTCAGGGGCTGCATACTGTCAGTTTATGGACATGCTCTTCCCTGGCTCCATTGCTTTGAAGAAAGTGAAATTTCAAGCTAAGCTAGAACATGAATATATCCAGAACTTCAAAATACTACAAGCAGGTTTCAAGAGGATGGGTGTTGACAAAGTAAGTAAGCTTTATTCCTTTGTTTAGGTTTCTTTCTTATGTTTATGTTTTTTATTTAAATTTTAGATATCTTTAACAGAAGGATTGTGTGTGTTTGTGTGTGTGTATATACATGCCTGTGCAAGAGGACAACTTGGGGGAAATAGGATATCAGGCTTGACAGCAGGTGTCTTTACCAATTGAGCCCTCTCTCTGCTCCTCGCCCTCTTTGTTGTTGTGTTTTTGTTCTTTGAGACAGGGTCTTTCTCTGTAGTCCTGACTGTACTGGAATTCACTATGTAGACCAGGCTGCTCTCAAATTCACAGAGATCTGTCTGCTTCTTCCTCTCAAGTACTGGGATTAAAGGCATGTGCCACCACCACACCCAGCCTTGCTGGCTCTTTGAAAATTTATTTTTTTTAAAGTTTGCTTACGACAGTCTGGCCTTGAACTCACTGTGTAGCCCAGGCTGGCTTTGAACTCATGGTGGTCTTCCTGCTTCAGCCTTCTGAGTGATAGGATTACAGGTGTGAGGCACTCTGTGGGCTGGACATTTTCTCTTTCTAGTTTATGTTACCTTTGTTTCTAGTTAACATGATTTACAGGGAACCAGGTTTTCCTCTACCCTCCTGCCCTTGCTTCCTTCACTGTCTTTTATTATCTGAATTTAATAACGGTTTGGAATAGTCAACCTGTAACATGAGGACCTGCTTTTTGCCCCAGCAGCCCGGCTAACTTAGCCCTGAAATAATCACACAGAAACTGTATTCATTAAAACACAGCTTGGCCCATTAGCTCAGGCTTTTTATTCTTATATTAACCCATTATTCTTGCCTATGTTAGCCATGTGACTCGGTACCTTTTTTAGCAGGTCAGGTCACATCCTGCTTCTTCAGTGTCTGGACAGGACTGTGTCTGGACAAGACTGTGGAAAGAGCTTCCTTCTTCCCAGAATTCTCCTGTTCTCATTGACCTGCCTCTACTTCCTGTCTGGTTATCCCGCCTATACTTCCTGCCTGGCTACTGACCAATCACCGTTTATTTAAAATATAATTGACAGAATACAATTGTCCCACACCATCAACCTGTAAACCTGAACTACTGTGGGACAATGATCTTGTGCCCTATAAAGATTTGTCACTTGTATTGGTTTAATAAAACACTGATTGGCCAGTAGNGATGTAAGAGTTAGTTAATAAGAATCCTGAGCTAATAGGCCAACCAGTTTATAATTAAGGTAGTATCTGTGTATTTCTTTGGGATAGTTAATGTAGGTGTCTGTGTGTTACTTTGGGATTGAATGGCTTTGGGACTGGGCAGGACAGAAACTTCTGTCAACACTAAATCACACTAAACCAGTGGCTTTTTTTAAATAATATTTAAAAGATTTATTCTATGTGTATGAGTGCTTTGCTTGCTTGTATGAATTTTATTGTGTGTGCCTGGTGTCTGTGGAGGTCAGAAGAGGGGGTTGCATCCCTTGGAGTTGGAAGTGGCTGTGTGCCACTATTTAGGTAAGGAACCAAACCTGGGTCTTCTACAAGAGCAACAAGTGCTGTCACTCGTTCAATGGTCCCTCTACCCCCAAAAACTTTCTTTCATTCCATTTTATTGAGAGAAAGAAAGAGAGGAGAGAGTGTATGAGTGCATGTGTATATGTGATGCGTGGCTGCAGCTGTACCCACCGAACCATCTCACTGGTCCTGTTTCATACTTGGGAGTCTTTCTCTGGCCCACTAACCAGCTCCAAATAAATGACACAGAGACTTATTAATTACAATAGCTTAGGCTTTCTCTTAACTAGCTCTTATAAACTAAAATTAACCCATTTCTTTTCATCTGTGTATTGCCACATGACTCATGGCTTTTACCTATTTTCCTGCATGTCTGTTCCCTCTGTGTCCTCTGGAGACTCTGCCTTCTTCCCAGCATTCTCTCTGCCCTGAAAAATCCTGCCTAGCTATGGGTCATTCAGCTTTTTTTTGTTTGTTTTTCGGTTTTTCAAGACAGGATTTCTCTGTGTAATAACCCTAACTGTCCTGGAACTCTCAAAGATCCACCTGCCTCTGCCTCCCGAGTGCTGGGAATAAAGGTAAGCTCTACCATTGCCTGGATTTTTATTATTTTTATTTTTAGATTTACTTCTATAAAATATACTGTACTTGATTCTGCATTTTGACTTTTTATCCATCCATCCTTCTTTCCTTTCCTTCCTCCCTCCCTGTCTCCCTCTCCTCCCTTTCTAGAGTCTTACTGTGTACCCTAGGCTGACCTCAAATTTGACATGCTCCTGTCTCAGTTCCCAGAGTGTTCACAGATGTGTGCCATTGCACTCAACCAGGGTATTTCTCTTTATGGTACAGTGAAACTTCTGCTGCCTTTTAGGTGTCTTAATGTGTGGTTATGACTTTGGTGATGCTAGTTCCCCTTTGGTGCTTAGGATGCAGCACAAGGCCTTGTGCAGCCAGGCAGGCACCGAACCATATCCAGGTCTCTGTTTTGTTTTGTTTTTTTTTTTTTGACGTTTCTTCTCAGGAGTTTGGAAGACTGACTAGGGATTGGTACTGTATTGAAGACAAACTGAACTTAGCAGTGAGATCTCTAAAACATTTTCTTAATTTGGCAGAACTTGGGTTCTGATTTATGGGCAGGTTTGATGCTTGCCAAACAAAGCCTCTGGTTTGCTCTAAATGGTCTTGATTTTTCTCTGCAGATAATTCCAGTGGATAAATTAGTAAAAGGAAAATTTCAGGACAATTTTGAATTCGTTCAGTGGTTCAAGAAGTTTTTTGATGCAAATTATGATGGAAAAGAGTATGACCCTGTAGCTGCCAGACAAGGTCAAGAAACGGCAGTGGCTCCTTCTCTTGTCGCCCCAGCTCTGAGTAAACCGAAGAAACCTCTCAGCTCCAGTAATGCAGGTAAAGAGAACCATTAGCCCAGTTCCAGTAATTCCACTCATTCAACATAGGGCATAGGGACTCTGCATAGAACTGTGTAGCCCTGGATCAGGAGAGTTGAATAGCCATAGGCGTGCCCTGTGCCTTTGGCAGGGACATGATTCTGCATGTGGCAGATATGTGCCTGTGCTGTGCAGCTCCCTGGAAACCTCTTCACTCTTGCCCCTAGTCTTCCTTCTCTGTAAAGTGGAAAGTTAACACTTGCTCTGGCTGTGTTACCTAAGGACTTTTTTGTTGGATGTAATAGAATTTACTTCTGCTAGTTCACATAACAGAGCTTCATTTACATGGGAAATTAGGGCATTTTGTAAATACCCGAGAGTAAGTTTCAGTTGTCTGAGGTTTAGGACTTCAAGAGTTTTCTAGATCTCAGGGATTCTTCTAGCCGGCAGTCTGTAGGCCAGCCTTCTGTGCCTGCTTGTGGCTTCTTCCATGGAGATTAAATGGGAGAACTGCTGTGGCTTGCTTTGCTGCTAGCAGGGCCTAGGAGGGAGGGGCAAGTGGATGATAAAGAGTGTCTTGAGAATGTTTGGGCTTTGGTTTCCCAAGATGTCTTTTTAGTAGTATATTCATAGAACATACACATATGTTCTGGGCCACCACTCCCTGCTAAAGATGGAGTGTTGCTTTGTTGTTGTTGCTGTTGTTGAGACAGGGTCTCTGGCCCAGGTTGGCCTTGAACTCACTGTGTAGCCAAGGATGACTTTGAACTTTGTTCTTCCTGCTCCACCTATTGGAGTTTTTTTTAAAATATTTATTTATTTATTATGTATACAATATTCTCTCTGTGTGT
>LOJH01022988.1:0-19677 GCA_001685095.1 Ellobius talpinus | reverse complement strand
CCTTTGGAAGAGCAGGCAATGCTCTTAACCGCTGAGCCTTCTCTCCAGCCCTGGAGTTTTGTTTTAATAACTTTATTGAGAAAGAATACGCACACCATACGTTTTTACCTTCTTAAAATGTTTAAACCTAAAAAAATTTGCAATTTATTTTTATGTTTATGGGTGCTTTGTTTGCATGTATGTCTGTATTACATATGTGCCTGGTGCCCTCAGAGGTCAGAAGAGGGTGTTGAATTCTCTGGAACTGTAATTATAGATGGTTGTGAACCACTATGTGGGTGTTGGAAATTGAACCAGGTCCTCTGGAAGATAAGCAAGTGCTCTTCTGAACCATCTCTCCAACTTCTTAGTGTGTGTGTGTATGTATATGTATACACGCACACGTGCATATATTCATGTGTGTGTATGTGAAGGTGCATTTGGAGATCAAGGACAACCTTAGATATTTCTCAGGTACCATTCACCTGTTTCTTTGAGATACTTCATTGACTTGGAACTTGTTTAATAGGCTAAGCTGACTTGCCAGGGAGTCTCTATCACTGGGATTATAAGCATGTACTGTTACATGGGTTCTGGGCATACAACTCAGAACTTGAGGTTTTTAAGGCAAGCATTTTAATGACTGAAAGCGAGTAAAGCTTAGGAAAGCTCTCACCTTTTTTGTTTGTTAGTTTATGTTGCTATTTATTTATTTAGGCAGGTCTCACTATGTAGCTCTGGCTCTTCTGCCACTCATTATGTAGACCAGGCTGGCCTTGAATTCACGAAGATCTGCCTGCCCTTGCTTCCCGCGTGCTGGGATTAAAGGTGTGCACCACCACCACCTGGCTTTACCACAAACAATTTAAGGATATTTTGATCACTCAAAAAGAAACCTGCTTGTGCTCAATTGCTTGTGTTCATTTCCTCCAACTTTTCTTTCCTGGCTCTAGGTCTTCACTTACCTGGTTTCTATGACTTCACTTATTTTGGACATTTTTCTATAAATGAAACCATAGAATAGTGTCATCTTGTGTCTGACTTCCTTTACTTAGCACAATAATTTCAATGTTTTATAGTATTTATCAGTTTTTAATTTATTTATTTTTTGAGACTGTCTCACTATGTTGCTCTGATTTGTCTGGAACTTACTATGTAGACCAGGCTGACCTCAAACTCACAGAGACCTGTCTGTCTCTGCCTCCCAAATGTTTGGTTTAAAGGTGTGTGTCAGTACCCCCAGCTAGTTCTTTTTTTCTGTCTCCCCCTCTTCCCAGTCCCATCTCACACATGCTAGGGAAGCTGTGTACTTCTGAACCATATCAGTGTACACCCCCCACCAACATCCATACCTTCTTTTCAAAATTTTGAGACAGGCTCTTGCAAGGTTGCCCAGTCGGTCCTTGAACTTGTGATATTCTTGCCTTATCCTCCCAACAGCCTGGCTTAGTACTTGATTGTTTTTACTGCAGCATAATCCTCCATTGTGTGGAGCACCTCATTTGTCTGTTGGTTGTGGAGTTATTGCTGGTGTTGGCTATCTGAGTGTACTGCTTTGAGGTTCATGTAGTTTCTGTGTAGAACACATTTTTATTTCTCTTGGGTGTGTACCCAAGAGTGTATTTTTGAAGCTGAATTCCTGGGCTACATTAAAATGTTTGTAGAGCTGCCTGTTTGCACCGCTGCTGGCCACTGCCCACTGCCATACCATCAGCAGTGTTTTACCATTTGTTGATGGAAGGCTGCTTGATGGTTCCCAGCTGCCCAGACTTCTGAAATAACCACACAGAAACTGCATTAATTGAATCACTGCTTGACCCATTAGCTCTAGCTTCTTATTGGCTAACTCTTACATATTAATTTAACCCATCTCCATTAATCTGTGTATCGCCACTTGGCTGTGGCTTACCAGCGGCATCTGTCTCTGGCGGGGCTACATGGCTTCTCCCTCTGACTCTGCCTCCTTTCTCCCAACATTCAGCTTAGTTTTTCCCACCTAGCTCTGTTCCCTTACAGCTCTGCTATAGGCCCAAAGCAGTTCCTTTNACTCTTACATATTAATTTAACCCATCTCCATTAATCTGTGTATCGCCACTTGGCTGTGGCTTACCAGCGGCATCTGTCTCTGGCGGGGCTACATGGCTTCTCCCTCTGACTCTGCCTCCTTTCTCCCAACATTCAGCTTAGTTTTTCCCACCTAGCTCTGTTCCCTTACAGCTCTGCTATAGGCCCAAAGCAGTTCCTTTATTAACCAGTGGTATTCACAGCATACAGAGGGGAAGCCCATACCAACCATTAGTGGTATAGAAGGGTTCTGATTACCCTCAGAACTGTGTCCTTTTTATTCCTTAGCTGTTGAGAATGGCGACTACATACGTAATCTTAGACGTAGCATATTTCAGATGACTTGTAGTAAACATTTAGTGTTCAGGATAAGCAAGTACCAAAGAGTGCCCTCCAGACGAAATGCCTATGACTGGACAAAAGGCCTGTGATTGATTATAGATTTTGGGGGTACTGGGAAGATAGGATATTTCTAAGCCTGGCTTAATATCTGTGTTTTACAGAATATTTGCTAGATGAATAACTAAAGTGAGGAGTGTTGCATTTATTGTGAAGTAGCCCATTCTTAGTTATGTAAATTGCAGATCATTTTCTATTACTGCATCGTCTGCCTTTTAGTTATAAACACTTAAGAGATCTGTAATTCTTGGTTACGGTTTCTCTCCTGACCCCGTAGACATCTAAAAGGTGAGCTCTGAAGCTACAGTGGTAAAGGCGGGCTCTACTCCTAGCCTTTGTGAGCCCCTTCCCTTCCCTAGCCCAGGGAGTCTGAGGCAGTAAGTTAGAGAGTGCTAGTTTTCCAGGTGGAGCACAGAGTACTGCAGTACCAGCTGAGACTGTGATCTGTTCTTTATACAAGGTTTGCCTTTGATTCATGAAACTGCCTTGCTTTTGGGTTACAGTCCATCATTGTGTGTACCAGTGTGATTACACCTTTCAGCTGACAGTTGGCTGTAGCAGAGTGAAGATCTTGTTAGAGGCTCTTCCCAGCATGAAGGAGCTTGCTAAAATTGTTACTTAAGTCTACTGCCAGGATAAGAACCACTTGGTGTTGTGCTCTTGTATTTGGGCTCTCTAGTATCAGTTCCTTCACTGACTGTGGAAAGCATTTATACAGACTTCTTGCTTTTTGTGTGTTTCTGTCTGTTTTTGACATTTCTCCTAACATGGTTAGTCTTTTCTCAGCTCCGCAGAGACCCATTGCAACACAGAGAACTACTGCAGCTCCTAAGGCTGGTCCAGGGATGGTGCGAAAGAATCCTGGTGTGGGTAATGGGGATGACGAAGCAGCTGAGTTGGTGCAGCAGGTACGCCCCTCTTGTGTTGTTGACATTGTTATTGTGGGTTCCTTGCTTCACTCACGAGGGCATGGGCTTCTCTGCTTGTCTGCAGTTGTCTTGATATATGTGAGGCTTTGGCTGCAGAATTGGCCATGAGCCATGGAGTAGAACAGGGTTCAGGCTTTCCTAGTACCACAGAAACCTATGTCTGTCTGGAAATCAACTTAAAAAGAAAAGATTTATTCTTATTCATGTGTGTTTGTCTATGTGTCTGATATATGTGTAAAGACCAGAAGAAGTCAGTGGATCCCTGGTACTGGAGTTATAGGCAATTATGATCCACACTGTGGATCATAGTCTTGAACCTCGTTGGAATGCCCTCGGATTCCCTGGGATTAAGAGAGAAAAGATAATGAAGAGTTGCCTTCTGGAGATTGAGAGTGGAAGTGCTAGGAAAGGCCTGTTGCTCTTCTTTCTGGTTCTCTTCTGTACGGTTCAGTGACTAGAGGTAGATCAGAAAAACAGAATGGGGACTCTTGATCCTCTTTGTATTTTTCCTACCTTGTTTAATGCTTTTGAATGATTATTTTGATTCAGTCATCTACTAGTCACTGTTGCTGTAAAATACAGAATTGTGGAGAAAAAGGAGACATCCCTAAAAAGTCAGAGGAAGCAGTTACAGAAAAAAGATACAAGAGCATAAAGAGTGGTCAGTTGATGCTACATGACTGGCAAGTTGATCCTTCATTCTTCAGGAATAGACAGTTTTTTCGTGATGAGCCCAAGGAGGAAATGAGAACCGCTCTGCCATTATTTCACTTAGGCTTTTCAGCTAGCCTCTCTGGACCAAATACTTCATGTGTGAGGTGGGGGCTTGGGTAGGTTTTTTTGTTATTCACTTTTTTCTTTTGAGACAGGGTCTTACTATGCAGACTAGACTAGCTTTGAATTTGTGGCCATGCTGTAACCTCTGCTTCTATGCCTGGAGGGAGCTAACACTTGCTCACAGTAATTCAGATATCTGGAATGGTGTTTGGTACAGACTCCATTGGATTAAATGATAGTGGACAAAAGACAGTTCTGATGATTGTTTTTATAGTCTGGATGGAATGGAGTAGAAGCTGCAGTTCTTTAAAAGTTCACATGGGTTGGATCTTCTTGGCTTGTGCGAGAAATAAGAAATGGATCAGAAAAGGGAGACTTCCCTGCTTTGGAGATTGGTATTTATCATCATTGCTCTGGGAAAATTGATGGTAAACATTGGAGAGAATTTCGGAATAGGTTTCAATAGTTGAGATTGGGTAGGCTGTGGTTTTGAAGACTTGGAGCTCTGAGTAGTTGTGGGCCTCTGATGATGATGTGGGAGGTCAGGAAACTGACTTTGTACTAACCAGTTTCTTCTTTTACCCTGGAAAGTTAGGGTCAGATTCTCACACCCAGCTGGTCTGTACCACAGAAACACATTGGCCTGCTATCTCTCTCTCTCTCTCTTTTTTTTTTTTTAAATCC
Organism: Ellobius talpinus; assembly: GCA_001685095.1. NCBI lineage: Eukaryota > Metazoa > Chordata > Mammalia > Rodentia > Cricetidae > Ellobius > Ellobius talpinus. The sequence continues at coordinate 14,845 of LOJH01022988.1, read as the reverse complement.
CTTTTGTTTTTGCTAGTTTCTGGCTTGTCCAGACCTCACCTTCTAAATGCTGGATTTATAGGTGTGAACCAATATATCTGGCTCTTGACCTGAATAAGTTTTTTTTTTTAAAAAAAGTTAATATGAAGGACTGTATGCTTTTCTCAGAAAGGTTGCCAAAGTCCAAATCCCATTCTGTTACATGTTCTGTCTGGTGGCCTCCCTGAAAGCATTTGAATTTGTAGCCCTAGATAAATGGGAGACATGAAGCAGATAGGTTAGTTAGACAGAGAGCAGCACTGTATTCTGTGTCAATTACTTTGTAGTACTTGCTCATCCTTGGTTGGTTTGCAGGGATCCCACCTTGAGTCATCATGGAGATAGTTACTTAAAGTCTTTTGAGTGTCTTATGTGTGGCCTAAATTGTTTTGGACTAGCCATCCTCTTTCCTGACTCCTAAATTCTGGGATTACAGCCGTGTGTCAAACTCTGCCAGGATTTTTACTTTAAAAAAAAAATCATGTGGATATGTGCTGTCAAATCCGCTTGTAGTCTCACACCAGATTTGTGTGTGCCTGTGTGAGTTTCTGTTCACCACCTGCATGCAGGAGCTCCTGGAGGCCAGAAGTGCTACATACTGTTCCTTGGAATTGGAGTTACAGGTTGTTGTGAGCTATCACGTTGGTTCTGGGAACTAAGCCTATGTCCTTTGTAAGAGCAGTACTAGCCAGTGACCCATCTCTTGAGCCACGAAATTTGTTGTTGTTGTTATTATTATTATTATTATTAGAGACAGGGTCTCAGAATATAGTTCTTGTTGGCCTGGAACTAACTCATTATGTGGACCAAACTGGCCTTGAACCCAGAGATCCAACTGCCTCTACATCCTGAGTGCTGGGGTTAAAGGTATATGTCACCATGCCTGGCAAGATTTATTTCTTAATTTCTCAGTAGCTTATTTGTGGAAACCAAAGCCCTCTAGTGGGACTTACAGGGGCTTAGGGCCACCTAATGTTTTGAATGATATATGCAGCTAGTCTTGGACTAAATTGACCATTCTGGTAAGGACATAGTGATGATTGTTGGTCATCTTGCTAAGCTGGATTGTGGGTTCTACTCCCATCTCAGTCAGCCTTAACTTTTCCATTTTTGATCCCATCTCAGTGAAAAGCTTTCTAATAAGGTATAGTCTCCCTCCCTCCCTCCCTTCCTCCCTCTCTTTTTTGAGGCAGGGTTTATCTGTGTAGCCCTGGCTGTCCTAGAACTCACTGTGTGGACCAGGCTGGTCTTATTCACAGAGATCAACCTGCCTCTGCCTCCTGAATGCTGGTATTCAAGGCATATGCCATTGTGCCTAGCTTTAAGGTGTAGTCTTATAGTCTTCCCTTTCTTGAAGAACTCATAGTCAAGATTGCTGTGAACTAGTATACATTATATATTTGAGACTGAAGAAAATTAACATTAAACTGAACTGGATTTTTGCTTATGTTTTATTTTGATCAAAGGACACATCATTTTTTGGGTTTGATATTTTATTAGTACATCAATGCTTACTGTTTTCAATATCTTTTACAGGTCAAAGTTTTGAAGCTTACTGTTGAAGACTTGGAGAAAGAGAGAGACTTCTACTTTGGAAAGCTAAGGAACATTGAATTGATTTGCCAGGAGAATGAGGGCGAAAATGACCCTGTACTGCAGAGGATTGTAGATATTCTTTATGCCACAGATGTACGTGTTTACCTGGAGATATTTTCTTTCCATTCTGTCAACTAAGAAAAAGTTAACATTGTTGATTTCAGCTCATTTTGTGCTGGCACCTCTGTTCCAGGGTAGGGTTCACCAGAAAATTTCATCTTTGATTTTCTCCAAGTCAACCAAAGAGCATCTTACCTAGTAGCTAGCTTCTTGACGTCCCTGTGTCTTTGCTTAAGGAAGCAATCGACTACAGAAATGGCTGGCTTGTCCACTTCTGAATTTTTTTGGCCATCCCATCCTCTCAGTTTGACTACTCCAGCTGGATGTGTCGTTGTTGGCCATTATCAGGACCCCAGGCATGTCCTTGGTCCTTGATGTTTGCACTCACAGCTGTCAGGGTATGCCTTTGCTCCTCCCTCCCAGGAGCTTGCCTGACTCCCTATGTGATTTTCTTTGGATCCATCTTCATTACATAGCCTTTAATCATGACATACTCATTCATTAGAGAAGACTGCTTTTCTTCCTCCTGGATTTAGGATATGATACCTGGCCATGCCTACTGTTTAACAGTATTTATAATTGCGCATGCCTTACAAGGTCTGTGTAATACTATACAAATTAACTAATAGTTTTCTAAACATACTGTTGGAATTTTGAAGGATTAAGACAGATGACTGAGAAGCTGCTAATTTGTCCAATAAATTGTTAACGTTTGCATCATGTTCAGTAGTGAAATATGAAGCTAGATGAATGTCTTTGGTTTTTTAGTGAAAGTACATTTTAACTACTTTAAGCTATAGAGATTTAGTTAAAAAGAAAAGTCAAGCTGTGTTTTTATGGTAGAGCAGTGTGGCCATTTTGTACTGTAATTTAGCAGTCCTCCTGCCTCAGCCTCTTGAAGTGCTAGAATTACAGGTGTGAGCCACCACACCCAGTTAGGATGCTGAACTTGATAGTCATCTTCAGGTTTTTTGTTTTTGATCAAATCAAGGGTTTCATAACCTTGCTTGGACTTGAACTCACTACATAGCTAAGGATGACCTTGAGCTCCTGTTTGTGTGTCCTGAATTTTGGAATTTTGTGTGTGTGTGTGTGCTGTTCTACCTGCTTAAATGTCATTGAATTTGCTTTTGTTTTGTTATGCAACTTGGGATTGAATCCACTTTTGTCTTGTGTAGAGTTAAGTGCTCTGTCATTAGAGCTCTGACAGGAATTTTTTGAGGCAGGGTCTCATTCCCTGTAGTAGTGAAGTTGGAGTTAATGACTTTTGAGGGAATGCACATTTTAAAGATATATTTAGACACATAAATATTCATTATCCTAATGTTTTGAGGATGAATTTGTGTGTAGTTTTTGGCATTAAGAAATGGTGCTATTGTTGGGTGTGATAGACACATTTAAATGTAGAACTCAGGAGGCAAAGGTAGAACAATTTGAATTTGAAGCCAGCTTGGTCTATATTTAAGCAAGCTCCAGGCTAGGCAAGGCTACATAGGGAGACCTTATATCAAAAATCAAAACAAAGAAATGATGCCATTGTCTAAAAAAATAATAGTTTATATTATAAATTATATATACCTGGTTTATGTGTTGAAGTGCTGGATGTGTGGGAGACAGGAAGAACTACCTGCATGGAGAGGCTTAAATTGTGAGGTCAATGAGTAGAAGGAGGAACTGGCATTAAGTATTAACAGCTTTCCCCAACTTTCATTTCCCATTTCAGGAAGGCTTTGTGATACCTGATGAAGGGGGCCCACAGGAGGAGCAAGAAGAGTATTAAGCAGCCTGGACCAGCAGAGCAACATCCGAATTCTTCACTCCAAATCATGTGCTTAACTGTTAAATACACCCTTTTGTTATTCTTAGAGAATTCACTGGTTTCTTTTCATAAGCAAAAAGTACCTCTTCTTCAAAGTGCACTTTGCAGAAGTCTCTTTCCGATGAGTTTGAGTTAGGAGCTGTTGCCTTGTAGCAGAGCAGTATTAACATCTAGTTAGTTCACTAGGGGACAGAGAGGCCAACCATGGGGCTCTTCATGTTGATGCTGGTCACACTGACTGATGGAGAAGGGGGTTTTGTAATACATTGAGGTATTACAAATGCTCAGAGAAATGTAAAGACTGATATGAATTTTAAGTGAAATTCTGGCAGAGAACGTTTTAATAAATAATGCCTTAAGAGTATTTAAAATATGCTTCCATATTTCAAAATATAAAATGTAACATGACAGGAGATTTTGTGTGTCCTATGTTGTGTCTGGGAAGGAAGGGCCAGATTTTAGACCCTTTGGAACCTGCTGATACAGGCCTTTCCAGACTACATCTCATAGATGTAGTCTTTGGCCCAGAAGGAAAGTTTGAAAAGTTGTTCTGTAAAGCCATTAGGTGTCATCGACCAGTTGCATCCCTACTATAAAATAAACAAGCAACATGGTAGCTTGAATGAATAGAGGGTGTCTCAGCCCTGCAGTGCCTGAGACAGAGCTCAGCTTTTGCTGAGCTTTCCTCTGAGGATTTTTCAAACAGTCCCCCAAGTTCCTGTGTATTGTGATTCTGGGACCTGCCCATATCTCTGGGATTTGAATGGGCGCTGAGTCCCGTTGTACTGTCTTCTAAGTTTACATTTACCACGTTCTCTTCTCTGCTCCCCTTGACCTCTGGGGATGCCTCTGGCTCCTTAAGTTTGCTGCTGAGCGTTGTAAATACAGCAGGCTGGTGATCGCGTGCTGCAAGTTCTTTCTGGACCTCTGGCAAAGGAGTGATCAGTGAAGGCCAGTGTCACCTTGGGCTCTTTGAGGCTGGGGTGTTCCGTGTCTGCTGTCCACAGCTCTCCATTGTCACCCAAATACTTTGCCAGTGCACTAATCTCTTTGGAGATAAAATTCTCTAGTGTGTTACTAAATGTTAAAATGTTTTTTTTTAGAATATACAGTACCATAACTAAAATATTAATATTTAAAATACTTTCATTCCTTAATTCTCCCTCATTTGCTTTGCCCATGACTTATTTAGTTTGTTTGGCAGAATTCTGCAAAATGTGTTACCCACTACTGAGGTTGTTCAGCCCCTGATGTGTTTGTGTTGGTTTGTTTCTGGTGGTAGCTTGTCTTATGCTGTGTGTAGAAAACAGGTATTTTATGACAGATTGTTATGTAGTGCATGCTCTGTGTGGAATTCAGAGGAAAATCCAATTTAGTGATTAACAATGCCAAAAAAAGCAAGTAACTAGCCATTGTTCAGATGACAGTGGTGCTATTTCTCCTTTGTGGCCTTTTAGACTTCTGTTGCCCCCAAATTCCATTTTATTGGGAACCCATTTTTCCACCTGGTCTTTCTTGACAGGGTTTTTTTCTACTTTAAACAGTTTCTAAATAAAATTCTGTATTTCAAGAGTGTCCGGTCTTCTGAAATGTGTTTTGCCTTGGGTACCAAGCTTTTAATTCTAGGGGTCAGGAGGGTCAGGGTCTTCAGCTGATTTTAGATAGAAGGCTGAGAAGTGATTCCTGCTTTTTTTTTTTAACTGTTTTTTCATGTATTTTGATCATAGTCACTCCTCACTCCTGCTGACTCTTCTCAGATCTTAAATAGAACTGATATTTTCAAATCCTTTACTTTTTTTAAACCAATCAGTGTATCTTTCTCCTCCCCCCCTTTTTTTGAGACTGGGCTTTTACTGTTATTGTCCTAATTGGCCTCAGACTTATGGTAGTCCTCCTCCAGCTTCCTGTATGTACCGCCATGCCTGGTTTAAAATGTGTATTTTCTCTCTCCCTCGTTTTCCTCCCCTCTCCTTTTCTCTCTCTCTCTGTCCCTCTCTCTTTCATTCACATTTCATTCCTCAGTCCCCTGCTGTTTTAAATTCCCAATACCCTGAGGTTTTCCCCTCAGAAGCATAGAGCTTGCTCTGGATGTGTAAGGCTCTTTTTTCTTCAGAAGTGCAGCTGGACAGTGTTTGACAGATGGTTGGAGATAACTGTTTCATTTTCCTGAAAATGGGTCTCAAAGACAGCACAGTCTCAAACTAGAAAATAAAGTTGTTGCCTTTTTCCTGTTTTGTAAAGTCCTACACCTTTAAAAATGAGTTTAAAAGGTTATCTGCCCCTGTTTTTATCTTGAAATAATGTTACACAGAGGGAAGGTAAATTCATCTGATCTTGAGAGTGCTTGTAGTAATGGCTGCTCTGGAAGCAGAACTTGATGATTTTCATAAAGTCTGTACTCTGTGGTGTGATGTTTTACTCTTTTGGCTTTTGGCCCACCACCCAGCTCCCAAATAAATCAAACACAGAGGCTTATTCTTAGGAATGCCTGGCTTTGACTTGTTTCTAGCCAGCTTTCTTAAATTATCCCCACTACCTTTTGCCTCTAGGCTTTTATCTTTCTCTTATTTCCATATACCTTTCTTCTTTGTCCGTGGCTCGCTGTGTAGCTGGATGGCTCACCCCTGATGTCCTCCTCTACTTGTTCTCTTGCTCTTCTTCCTCGTTTCTCTTTTTATTTATTTGTTATCTGCCTGCCAGCCCCACCTATCCTTGCTCCTTCCTTGCTAGTGACTGTTGAGCTTTTTATTAGACCATCAGGAGGTGTTTTAGATAGGCAGAGAGTCACAGCTTCACAGAGGTAAACAAATGCAGCATAAACAAAAGCAACACACCTTAAAATCATATTCCCAACAATACTCACTGCTTTCCCTGGAAGCTAATGGCATGATCTATCCAGGAAACAGACCGAGTTTGGGGAAGAATTTGGCACCATCTGCATTCATGGTCTCTGAGAAGACACCTGCAGGGATATGTGGTGGGTGCTGTCATCTGAGAAGTTACTAGGTAAGAAGTCAAGTGGAGAGACTATTCATTGACCTGGCTGAGCCCTGGAAAACCTCAGTGTGACTAATTCATGTTAGGGCAGTGGTGCAGTGAGTTTGAATATGCTGCTTGGCAAGGTCTATGGTACTGAACACCCACATGATTGGCGTTCAGGATTTGTTCCTCAAGCTAAGTTGATTGCTTCCCAGTCTCTTGGGAGCTGGTTGGTGTAGAACATTTGAAACATTGGAAATGCCCCTCAGGTGGCCTACATGTGGGACTTGCCTAGAGCTGTGTTAGGTCTTCATGTTTCAGTGAGAACATTAGATGTGAGGGTTCTAACCCACTTTCTTTTTCTTGCCTGCAAATCAAGGGCACTGATGTTGGCAGGAGGGCCTCCCACGCTGCATGTTTGTTGGGACCAGAGGTGCAGGAGCTGCAGGGTTGGAAAGCTCTTCAGAGATGTTATTTCATGGTCAGAAGTTGTTTATAGATTAGAAAATTTCTCATACCCTGAGAATTTAGGACATGGCTTTGGGTTATTTTAGAAAGTGGGTGCTGAGTTCTCTTAGTGGTTCTTTCTCAGCTTGGTGGTGATGTCAAGCTCCTTGTTTTCAGGCCTGTGTTCATCCTCTTTTCCCCTGCTGGAATGAAGGACTAAACACATTTCATATTTCAAGTAAATGAGGAATTGGCGACCTTCCATGATTCCAGGGTTGTTCTCTAGGATGTAAGGTGAAGACAGACAGCAGCTTTTTTTAATTGATTTTATTGAGCTATACATTTTTCTCTGTTACCCTCCTTTTCTCTCCCCTCCCCTTCAACCCTCTCCTATGGTCCCCATGCTCCCAATTTACTCATGAGAGCTTGTCTTTTTCTACTTCCCATGTAGATTAGTTCCATGTATATCTCTTCTTAGGGTCCTTATTATTGTCTGGGTTCTCTGGGATTTTGATTTGTAGGACAGCAGCTTTCTTTTGCTATAAGCATGGTACTCCTCAGGGAAGCTTTCCTTTAAAGTCCTTGCTGCAAGGTTAGTGTGAGGAGCTCATTGGGTGATTTTCCCATAACTCGTGGTTTGCTTAGTTCACAAATCAGGCCATGGGCTCTAAGCCTGACCAGCCTGGCCAGATTAACTTGCCAGTGTGTGCATGACTCAAATCTTACTGTAGGTAGCAGGGAGAGTGAAAGGGACTGCTTTCACTGAAACTAAACCTTTGCTTGTGATCAATCCGAGAGTCACTGGCTATTTTCTCTCTTGACACTTGCTGTGAGTGATGTCATGCTTTTGAATTTTTACACCTTCTATATTATTGGTTGTTTTTACTCTTTTGACCCAGTTCCCAAATAAATACTCAACAGAAGTTTATTCTTTCTTATAAATGCCCTGCCCTAGCTTGGCTTATTTCTTGCCAGCCTTCCTTAACTTAAATTATCCCATCTACCTTTTGCCTCTGGGCTTTTTCCTTCTCTTGCTTCTGTAATCTTGCTTTCACTCTTCCTCTTTGGCTGGCTGTGTGACTAGGTGGCTGGCCCCTTGTGTTCTCTCCTTGTTCTTGCTCCTTGATCTTTCCTTTCTCCTACCTTGCTATTGGCTGTTCAACTCTTTATTAGACCAGTCAGGTGTTTTAGACAGGCAAAGAATCACAGCTTCACGGAGTTAAACAAATGCAACATAAAAGACTACAACACATCTTTGCATCATTAAAACATGTTCCACAGCATAAACAAATGTAATACATCTTAAATTAATATTCCACAACATCTATAAAATTTCAAAATTGAACAAGATGATATTTATGGGTCTTCATTATGCTTATGGCTTCTTTTCATAATGTTTGAATCCTGCTATAATTAGGTGTGCGGAATTTTCTCAAAGATGAGGAGGGGTTCGGTGCTTTCTCTGAACTGACTGCAGCTGGAACCCTCGACCTATTTGCCTTTAGCCAGGTTGCTGCCTAGTTGCAGTTTGTGAATGTCAATCTTTTCCCTCCTTGTAGTTTAGGGGCTTTCTCTTGACACTGTTGTCTGATAGCTTCATTAATTTGGTTGTCTAGGTTAGTGTGTCTGGTGTTAGAGTCAGTCCCATTTCTACTCTTCTTTACCCAGAACCTTAAATCTTTTTGTTGTTTTGAGGCGGGGTTTCATGTGTTCTAGACAGGCCTTGAATCCACCATGTAGCCTATGGTGACTTTGAACTTTGGATCCTCCACCTCCTTATGCTGGGATTGCAGGTGTGTACTGCCATGACCAGTGTATATGCAGGATCAAACCCAGGGCTTCCTGCATGCTAGGCAAACATTCCACCAACCAAACTGTATATTTAGCCTCATTAGTGCTGTTTCATTTTCAAAGTTTAAACTACCCTTGAGGACAGTAACCTCTGTGTTCATTTTACAGGCAGGCATAGATCCATGGTTTGTGTCACCTCACACCTCAGTAATTTTATTTTTAATAGGGTCTCACTATGTTGCTGGCCCCGGCTGTCATGGAACTTGCTATGTAGACCAGGCTGGGCCTTGAGCTCACAGAGATTCCCTTGCCTCTGCCTTCCAAGTGCTGGGATTATAGGTGTACACCACCATGCCTGGCTTGCATATTAAAAAATTTGTCTTATTACATATAGCTGAAAGATTGAGGTTTGGCACTTTGGAATTCACACTGAGGGGAGGGCATTGGTGTTGCCTAATGTGAAGGGCCTCAGAGAGAGACACAGACTCTGAGGGCCTGTGGTTCTATGTTTGTGCCTGCCTGAGGGCTCTGTTGCAGCCCTTTCGGTGATCTGCATGCCCTTGAATAGATTGTAGTTTCAAGGAGATTCTCTAGGTTGTAATGCTGAATTCATCTCAAATCGAACTTGAACTGTTCCTGAATCATTGTGCTGAGATTTATCTAGATTTCCCTTCTAAATGCCTTCCCGCATTTTAAAAACTTGAATTATTGATTGTATTTTGACTCTTTTGAACTTTTCTGTAAAGAAAGAAATTCACTATAACCCAGTCCATGTCTCTGCCACCCCATTTTTTTTGCAGAGAAGGGGGAAAATTATCTCCCAGCATATTTTAGCTATATAAATACTGATAAATTAGTCATTGAAAATAGGATCTATAAAACACAACAAAAATGAAACACTATTTCAGTTAGCACATGTGTGTCATTGGAAAAATGTAGAAAACTGTCATAAGAATCAGCTTTCTATAGGGACAAAATCAAAAACCAATGGAAAACATCAACCTTGTGTGTTTTTACTGTGAAAATCTCTAGTTTCAGGCCAGTGAGTGAGCTCAGTAGGTAAAGCTGTGTGTCGTACAAAACTGACAACCTGAGTTCAAGCCCAGGATCCCACGGTGGAGGGGAAGAACCAACTACTGAAAGTTATCCTCTACCACCTGCACTTCCACCTCACTCAACCCCCCTCCCCCAATGCAGGTCACACAGTTATTTTATGTGAGTGGGTGTTTTGCTTGCATATATGCCTTGCGCCATGTACATATGTCCAAGGAGATGGAATAGAATAGGACATGGGATTCCTTGAGATTGGAATTAAGAGACATTTATGAGCAATCATGTGGGTGCTGGGAATCAAACTTGGACCGTCTGGAAGAGCAATTAGTGCTCTTAACCACTGATTATCTCTCCTGCCCCCTTTAATAAATAAAAATAAAATTTTTAATTTCTTTATATCTAGCCAAATTACTTGAAAAGATTTTTGTGCTTTTCCCCCATAGTTTATTCATCTACTTGACCTTTCCTGTCCGTCAGTGTGACCTTTGTCCCGTTAGGGTGAAATAGGTCAAACTACTTTTGGTGTGTTGATGTTCTCTGTTTAGGTCCAGGAAGGAAGTTTTGACTGGTGATGGTGTCTTGGCAGTTTGGTACTATCCAGCTCTTTACAGTCAAATTTAGAGATCTGGAATCCAGGTCCTACCGTGATTCTTCTCACTCAAGACCTTTCACCAGCTGGCTCTGGCTTTTATGCCATGATGAAGATAGGTGAAGATATCAAGTCCAGGTTGTACCCCTGTCTTGTATGTAGTGGTCTTGTTGCCTGCCTCTTCTTAAATAATTGGGACTGATGCAGAAGTGGGGAGTCAGAGGTTTATTCTCTGAACTGGGGGAACCAGTGGCCTTTTTGGTTTGGTGAACCTGCTTTACCATAGGACTCCCTGGCATTTCCCATGGTTCCCTTGAGAGGGAAGCTCTCTTGACCAGTGCTTGTCCTATGGATTGCTTTATATTCATATTTGTCCTGGCTCTTGGTGCTGTTATTGCCCTTCATGAGTCAGTTTTGTCAATAAAAGGTCTCAAACTGGGTGTAAATGGCTGTTTTGGTTTATGGAATAGATTCTGATTTTCCCTTCATGTTCTTTGTGTGGAATTTCATCAGTTCTCTGCTTATAAATTTGACCAGCTGACTCTGCAATCAGGTAGAAGCCTTCTCTGCCTCAGACTCAGGGTTCTCTGCCAAGAGGTTATAAAGGAAGTGAGTGTTGAAAACTGTTTAGCTATCTGCCATCCATCAAGTTTAGCTGTGGAGATCAAATTGGCTCAGGGTGAATGTCCTCTGAAAATTGGATACCTTGGCCTTAAGGGTCATTTGCTTGACTCCAGGGGCTGAATGGGAACCAGAATCATCTTTTCATTTCTGGGACAAATATCCTTATTTTAGAGTCATCTGCCCTACAACTGCATGCCAACCAATTGCAATGGATCATGTCAGTTACTCCCTTCCTGTGCTATCATCTCCCTACTTCTGGATCTGTACCCTCCTTTCTCTCCCCTCTGCAGTCTGTTCTGAACAGAACTCACGGGTGTGTTAAAAGCAGTGGGTATGACTTGGGATCTTACTTGCTCTTGGATTCTAAATATAAATTGAATTGCCTGTTTCCTCCTTCCCTCTGGACTTCAAGTTCCTCTCAGTTCCACCTCTGTTTCTTCTTTGTTCTTTTCTCTTTGGTTCTGTGAATGAACTTCAAAGCATCATGCATGATAGGGGCAAACATGCTCTCCACTGAGCTATGCCTCCAACCCTTGTCCATTTCTTTTGAGTGGTGTCTGTAGCCATTGAACAATATCTTTAATCCTACTTGGTGCTTTGCCTTGGTTCATGACCACAGGTTTATGCCCTCTCTTCTAATTAAAGACATACCTCTTTTTTCTAACAAAATAAAATATAATAAAACAAAAACCATCATATCAAAGTTGGACAAATCAAGCCAACAGAAAAATAAAAGAGCCCCAAGAGCAGGCACAAGAACCAGAGACCTAATTGTTCATGCAATTAGGAGTCAGTGTCATAAAAGTACTAAACTGAGGGTGATAGTATATATACAGGGGACCTGGTATAGACTGCTGTAGGCCCTGTGCTTGCTGCTTCTGTCTCTGAGTTCATAAAGAGCTTTGCTCAGTTTTAGAGCACCTTGTGTTGGTGTCCTCCATCCCTTCTCTCTCCCCTACTCCTGCTTCCTCTTCTGCAGGGTTCCCTGAGCTTTGAGAGGAGGGATTTGATGGAGACATCTCATTTAGAGCTGTGCGTTCCAAGGTCTCTAATGTCTGGCTTTGGGTCTTGGTATCGTGTCCATCTGCTGCAGGAGGAAGAAGCCTCTCTGATGATGGCTGAATAAGGTATCAATCTATGAATATAGTAACATATCTTTAGGAGTCATTCCATACTGACCCTCAAATGCCCTTCAATTCTAGCTGTCTCTCCCCTCATTCCCATCTCCCCTCTTCCTTCCTACCTAATCATTCCATTCTCACCCCTCCCCTTCCATTCCACCCATAAAATCTATTTCCCCTCCCAGGGAAATTGATGCGTCCCCCCTGGTCCCCTCCTCCTATGCCTGTGCTCTCTGGGTCTATGGGTTACAGCTTGGTTATAATTTATCTAATGGCTAATATCCAAATATAATTGAATACATACCATATTTTTCTGGCTCTAGGTTACCTCACTCAGGATGATTTTTTTCTAGTTCTGTTTATTCATTTTACTGCATATTTCATGATGTCATTTTTTTAACAGCTGAGTAATACTCTATTGTGTGAATGTACCATATTTTCATTGTCCGTTCTTCTGTTGAAGGACATCTAGGTCATTTCCAATTTCTGGCTATTATGAACAGGGCAGCAGTCAATATGGTTTGGGAAATATCCTTGTGGTGGGACGAAATGTCCTTTGGGTATATGCCCAATAGTAATATAGCTAGTTCTTGAAGGATGACCTTGAGCTTATTATCTTGCTGCCTCTACCTCCTAAATGCTGAGATTACAGACATCACAGTTACTGTTCTCTTGCTGTGAAGAGACAACATGACCAAGGCAGCTTATAAGAGAAAGCATTTAATTGGGGGCTTGCTTACAGTTTTAGGGTTAGTCCATTTCCTTATGGCAGGAAGCCTGGTGCTGGAGCAGTAGCTAAGAGCCTATATCTTTTTGTTGTCTCCTTGCATTTTAATTTTTGAAAATCCATTATAATAGTAATAGGTTTAGACAACACAGAACAGAACAATTTAAGAGCCCACATCTTATCCACAAGTTGCTGAAGGGAGGAAGGGGGGAAGGGAGGGAGGAAGGGAATGAGAGAGGGCTTGGGGCTTGGTGTGGTAGTTTTGAAACCTCAAAGCTCACCCCCAGTGACACACCTCTTCTAACAAGGCCACACTTCCTTATCCTTCTTAAACAGTCTACCAACTAGGAACCAGATGTTGAAATATATGAGCCTATGGGGGCCATTCTCACCCAAACGTCCAAGCCTAGGGACTGAACCTATTGGTTTCATATGTGCTAGGTAAGTACCAAGTTCCATTTCTATTCCCTAGAGATTAGCTAAGACTTCAGGATGATTCACAGCTTAACATTTACAAGCATACACACACTTGCCAGCTTCATGCAAGTATGACGATTCATCTGCTTTGGAATGTGATAGTCTCCAGTCCGTTAGCCTTTGACTCCTGGGAATCCAAATTGATACCTTAGCTTGGGAGTATGCCCTGTCCCTAAAAGGGCTCCAAACTTTGTCTCCATTCTGACAAGATCCTCTTGTCTGGGGAGAAAGCCTTCCATTCATCACTTCTCTCTCCATACTCATAATTTATATAATATTCTGTTAAATTTAGGCAGAAAGGACCTGCCCTGGGCCCAGAACCTTGGGGGAACCCTGCTTTGTCTTATCGCTGGCTGTCCTTGACTAGGTGAGGATTCCAGAAGCTAAGGAGACAACCCTCATTCCATTTTTCTTAACTCTAGGACTCAATACCAACCACCCTGCCCATGCCATGTAAATCTTAAAGATTGCTGTCTTTTTTCTTTCAAATAAAAAATCAGATGGTGGGTGTGATGGTGCATATATGTAGTCCCAGCACCTTGGAGGTGGAGGCAAGAGGATCCAGGAGTTCAAGTCATATATATTGCCACCATTGGCCACATAGGGAGCTCAAAGCCTGGGTTACACGAGACCTTGTCTTAAAAAACTAAAACCAAGTAAACCAAAAGCCTAGATCTAATTGGTCTACTTCTGTTACTGGTGGAGCTCCAGAAGGCATCTTCCAAATGTAGAAACAGGACGGACAGTCCTCCTCATCCTTGAGCTATGACTGGTGGACACCAGTGTGTACATCACAGCTGGCATTCTGTGGCTTCACAGAGAAGATGAGCAAGTGGAAGTAGAAATTGAAGCCCAGCCAGCTCTTGGCCACCGAACAGGAAAAGGTTGGAACTGAGAAGGCAGGCCACTGCAGCCTTGGGTGAGTCTGACAACCTGCTGATGGGAGTCAAGGAGCCTAGCAAGTGCCAACACTCGAGATCTCTGGCCAACCAAATAGGCTCAAAAATAAGGGCTCTGTCAAGACCTGGAAAACTACATGGGCTCCAGGGAGACGACTAAGGGGCAAAACCCCCAAATTGGAGGAGTTAGAAGAAATCTCCTCGCTGGAGTCCTGGGCTAAGGGGCAGGAGAGACCCGTCTAGAGCTGCCTACCCCTGGCCCCGCCTCCCATAGCCTCTCCCCTCCGACCTACTGCCACCCACCAGCTGCAGGGCTCCACTGCGAGTCGCTGGCCGCGTGGGGAGGGAGCAGTTTTCCTCCAACCTCAATCCCAGCGCCTTTCCTACCCACATTTGCCCGCTTTCCCGGAAGGTTAACGTCCTGTCCCACATAGCCCCAGCCCGTGCTTCCTGATCTCCTCCTCCCTTCACCAGGTGCAGACAGACATTACCCATTACCAGGTGAGGCCCTATTCCCCCCCACACAGCTGCCCAGAGCATACTGAGGCACTCATTTGCCCATCCCCGCTTCCGCTTCCTGCTGTGCTGTTTTCCTTCATCCAGTGGGACACTCTTAGCTAGGGGCTAGCCTTGCCCCTTCTCTTT
>LOJH01022985.1:15910-28397 GCA_001685095.1 Ellobius talpinus | reverse complement strand
AGGAGGAGGAGGAGGAGGAGGAAGAGGAGGATGTTGTTGGTGCCATGCCGAATTTCCACTGGACCTCTGTTGTCATTTCACTGTAGTGTGCACACGGTGTCTGTCTGGTGTCCTTGTGTGCACACGCTGAAGACTTGATGCCCTCACTCTGCCTGGTGTATAGTCAGATAGCCCCCACAGAGGCTGTACATATCGAACGTTATTTTTGCTCTATTATAAAGTGTGTATGTTGCCAGTTTCAATAAAGGATTGGTGATAAACACAGCCCGGGCTCCATTCCACTTGATCTGATGGAAAGAGAGAGAAGGTTACTGAAGTTTCTTAAGGTAGGGACTGGGGAGATGGATGTAAGTTGTTTCCCACACAAACAAGAGGACCTGATTTTGGTTCCTACCACATAAAAGGCCAGGTGTGCTGCACACACACCCATAACTCCAGAGAAGCAGGGATAGTTGGGGACACAACACACAGAAAGACCCCTAGGGCTCTTTCACCAGAGAGTCTAGCCTAACTGGCAAGATCCAGGCTCAGTGAGAGATCCTGAATCAAAAATTAAGGTAGGGAGTGGTGGAGGAAGACTCCAGACATCAACCTGTGACCCTTGACCTGACACCCATTCCCAAACATGCACACATGAAAGTTACCAAGGTACAAACCGATATTCTGCCTTTTACTTAATGTGGAGTGGTGGCTCCCCCAGAGTGAGAGAAAAACCAAAATATTAATTTTTCAGTTTTCTAAGCAATAGTGTGTTCAGAAACCTTCTAAGAAAAGGGATAGCAAGGGACAGAAAATAGGGAGAACTATACAGCCCAGGGAAGAGAGGAGGGTAGGCACGGTGAGTGCTCCTGTACGGGGGGGTCTGGGTTTTAGGACCAAGTTTTCTCTAACTTTCTTAAGTGGAAGACTCCAGGCAGTTTGCTGCCGGCCTCTCCTTAGTCACTGCCGCATACTGCGTGGCACATGGTTTGGTAGCTGAGCACTGACCCACTTTCCTGGCTGAAATAGTATTGTTAAAAGCAGATAAAGACAGGATGAAGAAGGTGGTTTTTGTTTTGGGTTTTGCTTTTCATTATTATTATTTTTTAACATTACCCCAAAGCTTAACAGTTCTAGAGTGTGGTCATCCAGGGGGAAAAAAAAGCTAAATACCATTTAGGTGTAATTAAAGGAATTTCTGAGACCCCAACATCTATGTAATACAGGTGTATCAATGACTTGTTAAAAGACTCGATTATGGGCTTGAGATGAGAGTTCTGTGGCAGAGTACTGGCCTAACACATGTGGGGCCCTAGGCTCCACCCCCATCACCTGGTGCGGGGAGCTCTATTAATGAGAACTGTTAATAATGCCTCCTCTCTATCTGTAGATACTAGAAATTATAACACACAGGTCTAGGAAGTAAGATCTCAGCAAATAGAAAAAAAACAGGCCTGGTTATTTGTCTGGAATTCTCCACTGTTCCAAGAAGCAAGTATCATGAGACACTCACACCCCATGGGCTCCTGCAGTATGGTGGTTGGTGTCCTGAGTCTCTCAAGTGGAGTGGGTGGGTGGTAGACAGTGTTCCCCATAGGTCGCTCATCACCCAAGGGCCCTCTCCATACTCGTGTTTCTGTGCTGGGTATGGAGAACCACTGCACCGTGACTCAGCCTTGCTGCACAGGCAACCACAGTGCCTAGAGGTAGAGCAGGCTCGGAGTGGACCCTGTTTGAGTCTTTTTGACTCTCCATATCCAGTACAGGCCTGGTGCTCGTTCTAGGCTGTGTTCTCTGCATTGTCATAGTTTACACTGTGGTGTTTTGTGCTCAAGGGACCACCTGTCTCACACAAGCACGCATACACAGGCCACCTACTTTATCCTTTAGCTGTGGCCTCCGCTTCTATCCAGGTTCTTCCAGTCTTTTACTTAGCTGTCCTGGAACTCGCTCTGTAGGCCTGGCTGGCCTCGAACTCACAGAGATCCGTCTACCTCTACTTCACCAGTGCTGGGATTAAAGGCAGGCGCCACCACCACCCAGCTTTCTCTCAGTCGTCTTACAGGCTGAGTTGAGGCCTGAGATAGACACCCACAAATGCTGTAAAGCAAAGAAGCAGGCCTAAGAGACAGAATAGTCAAAATACTTTAGCAACCCAGAACGGACAGGATGAATCACCCAACATGAGTGGTCGTAGAAACAGGATGTAGAGTTTTCCTACGTGGGAAGGCATAGTCAGTGCTGGGCTCATAGTATGGCAGTATAGTACTGATCTCAGATGTGCCAGGCCTTGGATTCAGTTCTTAGCACTACAAAACGAAAGTCACAATAAGAAAAAAAAACAAAAAACAAAAAACAAGTAATTACAATAAAGAGAGGGGAATTCCTTCAAGCTTGCTGGAGTCAGAGCCCTGCGAAATAATAGGTAGTGTCTGTGTTGGCACATCCAGACAGTCGTCCCCTGTCTCTGCAGATGCACTCAGAGGGACAATAGAAAATACGGCCAATGGCTATGCTACCCTGAACCAGCCCAATCTTATCCAGAAAGCTAAGCAGGGTTGGACCTGGTTAGGACTTGGATGGGAAAACGTTCTGTAGTGGCTGGAAAGATGGCCCAGCAGTTAAGCTCGCTTGTTTAATTGCTCTTCCAGAGGACTCCAGTTTGGTTCTCAACACCTACATTGGGCTGCTCACAACCACCTTAACTCCAACTCCAAGAGATCCAGCACGCACATGCACACACACACAAATACAAGTCAATATTAAAACATGGTCATTCCTCACAAGGTGTGGGCAGCGATGTCTCCCAGATTTGCTGGGAGATGTGACCCGTCACTGGGGATGCCACCCTCCCCCCATTGTTTTAGCTCTCCTCTTGGTGTCACTTGGCCTTAGCATTTCAAGACCCTACATTATCTTTGAGGGGATGACGAGAATGTTATGTCTTGAAAACTGAAGGAGCCTCATCGCCATGTGAAAAGCCAAAGAGATAACACAATAAAGCCAAACACTTCTGGTAACAGAAATCCCTGCTGTCCCTGCCTCATGCCCAGAGTTCCCCAGAATGATAGAAAATGGGGCTGGAGCGGTAGCTTAGTTGGTCAAGGGCTGCTATGTAAGCATGAAGACCTAAATTTAATCCCTGAAATCCACATAAAAAGCCAGATGTGAGGCCAGCCATGGTGGCATATGCCTTTAATCCCAGACCTGGGAGGCAGAGGAAGGTGAATTGCTATGAGTTCAAGGCCAGCCTGGTCTACATAGTGAGCTCCAGAACAGCCAGGGCTACATAGAAAGATTGTCTCAGAAAAAAAAAAAAGGAAAGCCAGATGTGGCGGTGCAAACTTGTGGGGTGAAGACAGGAAGCCAGTGGGGTGAAGACAGGAAGATCTCCAGGTCTCACTGGCCAGCCAGCCTGGCCTAAGAGGTGACTGCAGGCTGCATTGAGGAACTCTGTCTCAAAAAAGAAAGTGGACAGCACCTGAAACACTCCTGACATTGGCCTCTGCACATATGTTCACATACACACAATCGCCTGACATTGGCCTCTGCACACACGTTTACATATGCACAACCACTTGAGGTTGGTGTCTTGCCGGCACACACACGTTCACATACACACAATCGCCTGACGTTGGCCTCTGGCCTGCATACACATGTTCACATGTGCACAATGGAGGAGGTTTACAGCTGTGCATGGCCCTGACTATCAAAAGATAAGGAACTTACACCTCAGAGCACCAAAAAGTCTCAGCAATGTCCAAAATGCAGCTCTCAGATGGACCGATAGCAAGAGAGGAAGCCACAGCCAGACATACCCAAAAGGTGCTCTCTGAAGGCCCAGTCCAGCAACCAGGCATGACCAAAGGGATGGCGGGCAGTTCTTCCCATGGAATGCAGGCACACCCTCCTCATGGCCTCCTCACTATGTGTACGCCTGTCTTCATTGGTAGCTCCCTGTACGGGATTAGTTAGAGTTCATCCTATCACATGCATTGGTCATAAGGAGGTGTTGCCTTTTATAATTGCACCCAGATTTCTGGGGATGCCTGAAACTGTAGGTAGCCACCAACTATGCAGCCTGGGTCTGCCCTACACATAACCATGGTAGCCTTAGTTTATAACTTACTCAGCGAGAGGTCAGCAACTAATAAGAAAAAGAGCAATAGTAGTGTAATGGAAGTGCTTTTTTATTTATTTTTAATTGTGTGTGTATGTGTGTGCACCTGGGTGTAGGTATGTGCACATGCATGCAGGTGGCCTTTCCAGAAGAAGGTGTCAGTTTTCTCAGTTTTCTTCAGGCAGTTGTGGGTTCTGGAAACCAAACTCAAGACTTCTGCAAGAGCAGTGTGTGTTCCTAACTGCCAAGCCATCTCTCCAGCCCCAAAACTTACTTTTTAAATAAATTGTTTAGAATTGCAAGTAGAGGGTAAAGCTCACCCTCAGTGACTTAGCAAGATCCAGCGCATTAGACCCCCAAACAACAAACAAACAAAAATTTCCAGCATCTTCTATTGACAACCAATACCGCAAGCAACTGAGTCTGTGCAGAAAGGGTGGCCACTGTGCCAGGATTCTGAGAGGGTCCCTTGCAGAAGCTTTCTCAGCAGCCAGCAGTGCCGTGTCCAGGATCTAAGCCCTGTACCTGAACAAGGAGGGTGGGCAGGAGCCAAGTGGGGCGCTCCAGAGAAGGAAAAGCCAAGAAGGGAGAAGACGAAGGGGCTTTTTCTTGAGAAGTCATAAGATAGCCTTTAAAGCTAAGTATACTGATACATACCTATAATCCCAGCACTTGGGAGGCAGAGACAGGCGGATTGCACATCCAAGGCCAGCTACAACAGGAACCTGTCTGAATTAAGAACAGCAGGAAGCTGTGGTTGAGGTGTCTAGTTTTCTATTGTATAATAGGTTTGTTTATTAGCTTCAAGAGAGGAAATATCCCAAAATAAAAACAGCTCACTTCTGTGTGAGTTCCTGTGGCTGCCTACACACATCACCTTCTGAACGACTGAGCCCTCGCCCATTGAGGCCTTTCTGCCATACAGGCATTTTCCTCATTTAAAAAATCATTTAAAGTCTCGTTCAAGGTTAGGAATGTGGCTTAGGTGATAGAGTGTGTATACACATGCAACACCCTGGCTCCAGGAGGTGGAGGCAGGAGAATTGGTCATTCTTGACCACATTGGGGGTTCGAGGTCAGACTGAGTTAGAGACCCCTGTTTCAAATACACACACACACACACACATACACATACACACACACACACACTGTTAGATTTTTTTAAAGAAAAAAACCTGGAAGCTTATTAAAGTCAATTCTGAAAACTAGAAACCTTCACAGATGGAAGTTGCTGGCAGTCCCAGCTGGCAGGGAGGGACAGGAGTCAAGATGTTACATAGTCGTTATCTGAGCTGTATCCCATCAGCCACTTGGGCCAGAAAATTTCAAATAAGGAACATTTACCACTGATGGTAGATTGTTGGGGCCCCAGAATACCAATAAGAGTGAAAGAATGGAGTAATTCTGGATTATGAACCACAGTCTTAGTAAAGTAGGGTGTCATGAGAAAATCGTTTGGGATACACCTGGCCTTCTCTTTGTCTGTGCCCTGCAGAGGAAGCTAGAGTGGATTCTAGGAGGACAGGGTGAACTCAGGAAGTGATGGGGATAGATGAGGAAGTACAGGTGACTGTGAGTGGTGACAGAGCAGCCCTGAGAGATCCCCAGGGCTGCCGGTGGGAAGCAGAACCCACCTCCACTTCAGCCAAGTGTCCCCGGCACCTCCAATGTTACTTTACCCACTCAGGAAGAAAAACATGGCTTTGAAAGAGAGCATGGGATAAGGGCACCAGTTGCCAATCCTGATAATCTGAACTCCACCCCTGGGACCTACACGGTGGAAGGACCTACCAACTCCTGCAAACAAGCTGTCCTTTCACCTGCACACACATGCATCACTGCATGTATCTGGGCACACACACACACACACACACACACACACACACACACACTGCGAATACATAAATGTAATAAGAGTATAAAAGTAGAAGAAAGGAAGGAAGAAGACAAGGAAGAGAGCAGGAGGCTGCAAAGGAGGGAAAGGAAGTTGTTGACAATAACATGGAATAATAGAAACCAAAGAGGAAGACACCACAAGACCAGTAACCCGGAAGTGAACAAACACCTTCCATTCCCCAGCTTTGTCAGGTTTCCAGGGACAGGAAACTCGGAGACAAGAACAGGAATGCCAGGGCTAGAAAACTGGTAAGCTGCCTTATAGATAAAAGAGGGGGTAGTTGGGAGTGGGATGTGTCCTTTTTAGGGGTCAAGAAGGGCAAAGCCTGGGGATACATGGACTAAAGAGACAGTTGGGCCACTCTTGACCCACTGTGGGTGGACTGCTTCAGGACACTGAAAGTCAGATCTATGACTTGAAACTGTTTCCATGGCTTGGTATGAATAGGCAAAAATACTTAGTCAATTCCTCCTCAGCTTTGTCAGTAAATTGGATGCCTTCTGGGTGTACTTTTTGCACCTTTGCTGGACTATATATCTGGGTCAGCATTCTGCAGAGTGAAGTGCCTCCCTCACTGCAGGAGCCCAAGGCCGTGGCTATGAGTGCTGGTTTCACCCAGCAAGTAGAGGAGACCTGGACTTTGATAAGCCACATGTCCTAGTTAACATTAACTTGTCAGTACAGCCTGTTATCACCCATAAAATGAGTCTCAATTGAATAATTGTCTTTAGCAGGTTGGTCTGTGAAGGACTGACTTAAGGACCCAACCCACTGTGGGTAGAACCATTCCCCAGGCAGATGGGCCTGAGCTATATAAGGAAGCTAGTTCATCATGAGACTGAACAAGCCAGAGCGCAACCCAGAAAGCATGTGTTCCTCCTTGATTTCTGCCTCTAAGTTCCTACTTGAGTTCCTGCCCTGACATCCCTTGATGATAGGTGCAACCTGGAAGCATAAGTCAACTAAACCCTTTCCTCCTCTACGTAGCTTTTGGTCAGAGAGTTTCTCATCATAACGGAATGAAACTAGAACACCATGTCTCCAAGACTCAAGAGAAACTCTTACCTAGAGGTCTTGTAGCAGAAACCTAGCAAAGGGAAATGGTCTTTGCTTTTGAAGAATTTTAAAGTCACTTGTAGAAGAAAGATGAAGATACTAACAGTAGTCATAGCCAGGAGTGACTAGCAAGAAGAAGGGTGTGTGGAAAGAGCATTAGGGTCAAAGCCCAGGCCCTGGCAGCCATAGCCAGACAGGGTAATCCAGTTCCTCAACGGGACATTTAAAGAGACAAGAGACAGTAAAAGGCAGGGAAGGGAATGCTTATATGTGCTCACATTGGGAAGAGGAAGAAATAAAGGGATCCAGTGGATACCCCCACTTCCTCCAGTTCAACTTCAGAGTCCTGATGTGAGGTCTAGGGTGAAATAGAGGACAAGAGGCATGGGTAGCTGAGCAGTCCTGGTCAAGATGTGGTCCCATCCATCATAATTGTCTTCACTCTAGTCTCTTCTACGACAGGGTTCTAACAAGTTGTCAAACCGTATGAAATCTCTTCTGGGGAGCAAATGCCTCCTCTGGATGGCAGGGGCTTGAGCCTTTGCCTTGCCCCAGCATGAGGTCCTTTGCTCCAATAGTCTGACAGCTTAAGGAAGGGCCACCAGCACGTCTAGAATGTCCTCTCTCCTGCCAGGACGGTTACATGCCTACCAAGCTGACTCAGCTCTGCTGTTGTCACCAGGGAATGGAAGGCCATGCTGTAAGTGGTAAGCCTGAAGTAGAGAATAGAACAGTCAGATCGGAAGGAAGAAAGATCGAGCAGGGAACACGGGAGAGCCACAGAGTGGTGTTTGTGTCAGCAGTGGGCCTCATGTTTGGTGACGATATCCTAAGTGATGGCCTTGTGACATCTTGGCCACCTTAGTTTGTGTAGAAACATGCACCCTCTGAGATCTCACAATAACCTCATTGCCTAGCAACACATTTCTCAGTGTTTACCTCAATAAATGACTGGCTACTTACTACCTTTCTGGAGAGAAGCAATCAAGGCATTGGATGTCACTGAAATGGACTTAATAAAATTCAAGGGCTGGAGAGATATCTCAGTGGTTAAGAACACTTGCTGCTCTTCCAAAGGACCCAAGTTCAATTCCCAGCACCCACATGGAGGCTCAACATTGCCTATATTGGAATACCAGTTCCAGGGACTCCCAGGCCTCTGGATTCTGGCTTCTTAGGATTCTGCACTCACATATGCATACCCCCACAGAGATAACACACATATACACATAATTAAAAAATGATCAAAGTAAAAAAAGATCAAAGTAAATCTCTAAAAAAATAAAAATAAAGTACAATTAAAAAACTAGGCTGGGAAATTGCTCAGTTGGGTAGTGTTTGCTGGACAAGCATGGAGGCCTAAATTTGGGCCCTCAGCACCCATGTAAAAATGCATACATGACGGCATGTGTCTATAAGTCACATTTTGAGAACAGAGCCAGGTAGATCTTGGAGCATCCTGGTCAGTCAGGCTAGCCAATAGGTGAAACTCTATCTTAAGAGGTGAAGAAGGAAACCCTAGACATCAACCTTTGCTCTCCATATACACCCACCCTGCCCCCACATACACACAGATTTACAGGTAAACACAGGCCTAATTGCCATTGAATATCGGCTTCCAACCTTAAGAAATAGCTCTTACCAGGTGCAATGATGCCCTTCTGTAAGTTCTAGGAGTCTAAGAGGTCAAAAGAAAAGAAATGCATGTCTGCAGGAGTGTGTGAAGTGCCTTAGAGATTCCTGGGTGGGCATCAGGCCCAACTATCCAGTGCTTTGGTTTCTCAATTCTTTTCGATCCCTCTAGTATGAAGCTCTGCCCAGCCAGCTGTGGGTTTCTGGTGGGTCTCCCCATCTCATGAAGAAGGCTGACCATCAGTGTTTCCAGCTGCAACTGTACCAATAGGGCTGAGGAACATTCCAGATCACCGTCCCTCATCCTGTTACAAGATCGAAATGGTCAAAAGTCACCACTGAGCTAATGACTCTCCCACTCATCTCTGAGGTTTGGGTTCAACTTCTTTTTCCTTTGCATAAGGGTGCTAGTTGGCCAAGGGAAAGAATGAGACGAGAACTGGAAGGCAAGGGCACATTAAGAAGAGGAAAGATGGCGGTGTATAGATGGAAGAAAGAGAACAGAGAAAGATGTGGAGGTTGAGTCGGTGGGAGAGAAGCAGATTGTGTTTCTGGATGGGAGAAGAACAAGTAGAGCCATGAGCTGACAGAGAGGATGAGTGCTGGGTGGGCTGGGGGGCAACAATATGGGTTCTGCAGAACTCCTGGAACAGAAGCTGATGCTGAGCTCAGAAAAGTGGTTTGTCTCCATCTCCACATTTGTCAAAGTCCTAGGTTGCCGTACAAACAGCATTCTTCACTGACCGGTTCAGGATGCTAATCTCTATGGGCCATGGTCAGGCCAAAGAGCTGAGCAGAAAAGAGTCCCAGGTTTCCTTAACACCCACCTTACATGGTAACTGCTCTACCTTTTCCCAGTCATGAACAACATGCTTAAGCCCCCTAGGACTTAGGACCACCACTATCTGAGAGTGAAGACATTCTGGAGAGATCTCTGTACTCCTCCCTTTGGCTGTCCAACGATGAAGACAATGAATGCCAGGAAATTAGAATTTTCCAGGAATCACGTGCTGAGAAGGGACAAGCCAAAATCTGGTACCAGTCATCTTCTCTCCTGGAAAGAGATTTCACACAGTGCTGGCAACTTGTCAGATCACCTTGCAGAACAGACTGGAGACACTAACCATGGGTAGGACCACACCTTGACCAAGACTCTATAATTGTATATACCCTTTCCTGTTGATGTACAAAAGATGCCCTCTTCCTAAAGGTAAACCTCAAAGCAGGACTCTGAAGATGGACTTGAGGAGTCACTGGATATTTGGTCCTCACCTCGATGAGGCCACATTGAATCAATCTCCTCTTTCTGCTTTTTGCTGTTATCTGTTTATTTCATGGGCTTGCTGAATAGCCAAGCCTAGCTGTTGCCAGGGTCTAAGCTCTGACCCTAAAAGTAACAGGAATGCTGACATCAAGTAGACAATGACTTATCCTTTCCCCCGAATTGCTGAACTCCAAGCCACCTTATGATCTGATGGCAGAGTTGGTTCTCCATGTAAGAGAAGTCTACAGCTGAAGATTCAAGCAGCCATGGTCAGAATGGTTTTGAAAATAAGTTGCATCTGCTCTTAGCATGTAGACTGCTTGTCATTTTTCCTGGTGACGGCAAATGTTGACTGGCAACTTGACAGGATCTAGAATCACCAAGAATATAAACCTCTGGGCACATGTGTGAGGAAGTTTGTAGGTTGAGTTAATTGAGGTGGGAAAATGTACACTGAATATGGGCAATACGCTCCCATGGGCTGGTGTCCTGGAATGAATAAAAAGGAGAAAAACAGTTGATAACAGCCTCTCTCTCTCTCTCTCTCTCTCTCTCTCTCCCGTGTGTGTGTGCTAATGGGCCAATAAGTTTATAACTAATGAAAACTTCTGTGTGATTTCTTTGGGGTTTAATGATTATGGGAACTGGGCAGGACAGAAAACCTCAGACAGTGTGTGTGTGTGTGTGTGTGTGTGTGTGTGTGTGTGTTTGCTTTCTGACTGTAGATACTACACAGCCATCCCATGCTCCTGCTGCCATATTGTTGGGAGAATCCCTCTCCGGGGGGACATAAACTATTTCAGCTCCATCTTTACGGTGCCAAAGACAAACTAAAGTTCTCCCAGGAACCAGGGAGTTTATTGGGCTCACATAGAGAGCATGGGGGAGAGGAGCTCACTGACAGGAGCAGGAGCAGCCCCAGTGCAGCTACAGTGGAAAGTCTTCACCCACAGCAATACATGGTGCCCATCTCAAGTTCCTCCAGCTTCTATTAAGTACGTCAGCACTGCCTGAGGCCAGTGGTTATGGACAGTTAGGGTAGAAGTGCGCACACACAGCTGCAGGGAGTGGCTAGAGTCTCAGGAGAAGGTCCGATGACCTTCCCTACCCTCGTCTTCAATGATGGCACGCCAACAGTCAACAAGCCAGATTGTGATGGACTCTTGCCAGCGGATGCAGCTGAAGTAATAAAGATGGTAGTTGTTTTGCTCTAAGAACCATGTGCTACAACACATACCTTCCCTACCATGATGGACTGGCCCCTCAAATTGTGAGCCAGAATAAACCCTTCCTTTTTTTCTTCAAGACAGGGTTTCTCTGGGTAGCCCTGGCTGTCCTGGAACTCACTTTGTAGACCAGGCTGGCCTCAAACTCACAGAGATCTGTCTGCCTCTGTCTCCTGAGTGCTGGAATTAAAGGCAAGCTCCACCACTGCCTGGAAAATCCTTCTTTCTTGAAATTGCTTTGGTCATATTTTGTCTTACAATACAATGAAAAATAAAACCTGATGCATGCCTTTAAATAATACAGCATTCAATTTCTACAGTGTCTTCATTGAGCAACTGCTGTAGGAAGTCTAGAAATAACTGATGTAGTAACATGTAAATCCCGTGCTGTTTATATAAGGATGTGAGCATCTAAGGATTTAAATTTCCTCGTGTGTCTTGAAACTGTTTCCATGGATACTAAGGAACAACTGTAAAGGTCTTAAAATTTATCTACCCATGAAAGAATGTTAGCATTCTCCAGATGCTTCAACATTAACACACAGGCCATGCCTGGTTTATGAAGTTTGGGGGATGGTGATGAAGATATTCCTAGCCATGTACAAAGAGAACTAAATACCACAAATTACATTGGGCTTCTTTGATTTGTAGATGTTTTTGTGTTTATATGCCTCGTGTGGTATCTAAGATCACCTCTCCCTCACTACAG
The DNA here is from genome assembly GCA_001685095.1 of Ellobius talpinus. Classification (NCBI taxonomy): domain Eukaryota; kingdom Metazoa; phylum Chordata; class Mammalia; order Rodentia; family Cricetidae; genus Ellobius; species Ellobius talpinus. The sequence continues at coordinate 16,514 of LOJH01022985.1, read as the reverse complement.
AAGAAAATTGAGACCATTATTTGTATAATGCAGACAAAAGCAGCGAGTCTTTTGAGACTATAAATTAGTTTGTTTTTAGAGAAAGCAAGGTAATTAATTATCTGTGTTCTCCACTTCACTGGCCATGAACAAGCAAGGTGGGACTAAACCTTGTGAAATGTGCGGAAGACTCACTCTCTTCCGGAGGACGAAGCATCTTACTCTTGGCAGCGTGCAGTGGGGCAGAACTGAGGAAAGCGCCATTCTTTCTGTTCATCGAGTTTGGAAGTAAATTAACCTCAGGCCAGACTGTTCCACAAGAAAGTAAAGTAGCATATAACAGCTGGTAAAAGCAACAACCTAGTCCAGAGTATCTAGGTAAGAGAGTGCTTGCTTAGCCAGACATTAGGCCCTGAGCATCCTTCCTCACGGTACAAAGAAGAAAAAGAATGAAGAAAGAACAAAACAAAAGCATCATACTGTAGCTAAACAGAAGACAATGCCAGGAATGGCTAGAGCTGCTATGCTTAGCAATTTTGTCAAGTTCTCTCATACCAGGGTGGCCCATGATTCCTCTCCAAGGTCAATCTATCAAGTGATTTCCTTTTTTAAAGATTTTTTTTTT
>LOJH01022984.1:1768-14670 GCA_001685095.1 Ellobius talpinus | reverse complement strand
AAACCACAGTAACACATGTACAGAAAGGCTGGGATAGGGTAGGCTGGGTCCTCAGATGGCGAAGCAGCACCTCCGAAGCTCAGGGTGTTTATTATATACAACTGAACAGAGAGGTAATCAGAGTGTAAAACAGGGAGGCAGGATCATTACACAGAGCTGAACAAGGAGGAGGCAGTTTACGGTGCAGAGTTGAACAGGAGCCAGAGTTAGCTAATCGTGGTACAAACTGTCTCTGTAGGGGAGCAGTCTGCATGCTGTAGCTGTCTCCAGGGGGAATCCACGGTGGGCGTTTTCTGTACACACTGTCAACATTCCCACACCTGGGAAAGGCTTTGCTACTCTTAGGGTCCTGAGGCATTGGGGTTCCCGACATGGCCATGCTTGCCTTTAATCCCAGCACTCAGGAGGTAGAGGCAGTCAGATCTCTGTGAGTTTGAGGACCGCCTGGGCTGCAGAGCAAGTTTCAGGACAGCCAGGGCTACACAGAGAAACCCTGTCTGAAACAAACAAACAAACAAACAAACACAATATACATTCACTCAGGACTTCACTGTTCCCTTATTCATGCTACTATAGTGGGCTGTGTTGGATCCAAACCTTGAACTATTGTCCTTAGCCCTGTAGGAACCCACAGCACAGGGAGTTACTTTTTCATTCATCTCGATGGTAGATGGTAGGGATTGCTGCTGACTCAGCACAGGCCAGTGAAGCATTATTTTCTCAAGCCAACACTTGTAGATTGTAGATTGGTGATTAGAAATATTACCTATCAATAGGGATGCTTTGCTAGAAGAATTCTATCTTTTCCTAACTGAGATTTTTCATTACTTTGGGGGCCCTAAGCATAACGAGTGAGAGGCTAAAGAATGGAAGGCTGTCTGCCAGAATGACACTGAGACCATGGCACCTAGCAGCTAGGCCTGCTAGCTCTCGTAACCCTTCTGACAACCAAAGTGCTGGTCAGTTGTTCATGATGGATGACCACATGTTAATATGTTTGTAATTAGCAGTGACTTGGCCATCCTGAAGCTTGAACAGAGATTCTGCTCATGGGCATTGCTCTATTATCAAACTAACATTTTAGGTCACCAGATAGGAAACTAATGGAATGGGAAGGGTTAAATGTGATGGGGATGAGAGGGAAAGGTGGAAGAGGGATCATGAGAAGGGACACTAAAGACAAGAATAAAATAAAATAGACTCCCAAGATGGAGAGGATATGTTGCCTGGGAAAGACACATTCTGGTCTTTGAATCTTCGAAGTACCCCGTCAATTTCTGTGACGATGTCTACCTCTTAAGGTAAAATCACATTTGCCCAATATGACACACATAGGTGTGTGGATACACATGGATGTTTGTGTGTCAGTCTTTTCCTCTAGAGTTTCCATATTTTTTGTGTTCACAGATGTGAGTTTATACAAAGATATAATTACACAAATAGATAATGCATGAATGCCTTTCTCATTATTGATAGACCACAATGGCATAGATAAGAAGACAATCGACTATGCCCCCAATCCTAGCAGACAGAGATAATGACATACCTTATGTAAAATATGCATCTAGGAAATTTGTAATTGTGCTTTTGGATATTTGCTTGGATTCATTTAATGTAAGTTATATCATTATTTTTAAGGTTTTTTTAAGTAATATAACTCTCACCAAATGACTGCAAAATCAGGAGCTGAACAAGGACAACAGTAGATAAGCAAACATGGACAGGTGTGGGGATGAGGGAGGCCCAGAAGGCCTCAACCTTACACAAAGAGCTTACAGACAAGTAAAGAATGCTGGCAGTGGGAAAAATAGGCTTCCCACATAATACACCATTTAGTTATCCAATACTAAATGATCAGCCCTGAAAACATACATATAAGAAATATTATACATACTGAGCAGGTTGTATTCAGAAATATATACATATATACATAAACACATACATATATGTGTGCAAAAATAGTCAGTGGAAAATAGGTGTCAAGAATTTGAAAGAGAGCAAAGAGGGGTAACTGGAAGTGTTTGGAGGGAGGAAAGGGAAGGAGGAATGATTAAATTATTATCCCTTAATAAAAGAAATAGTTTTAAAAATTAGTCTTATTAAGAAAATATAATGATTCATTACACAGACTGTGGAAAAATAATAAAATATCACAAACCAGATAAGACTTTTTAAACAACCTGACTGCAGTTACAGAACAAACTAGTTCATATAACATTTTTAATAGGATTTTAGATGGCAAATGACACAGGGATATAGTTTAGAAAACACTTTTTTCCTTTAAAGTTGCAACTCTATATTGTATACATTGTAGATGTGCAAATAGATAGTTATAGTTAATTTCTTCAGTTATGAATATATCTGTACAATAAAAGACATACAATTAATAACTTAAAAAGTAAAATCTGATTATTTACACGATAACACAAATTCCTATGGATTAAAGACTTTGTCTACTCCATGAGTAAGTCTGTGAGACCTGGAAGATAGGAAGGAGTGCTAGGAAATGTCCTTTGGACATGGCATGGCCATTGTACACATGAGCTCACAGTATCTATGGATACCTGGACACAGTCAAGTCAGCCAACACTCCAGCGTGGACGGGAGAGGGGGCCATGTGACTCCATCCCTAGCTGAAGAGCTATTGGCAGCTGATGGTTGCTGAGGAAAATGGAATCATTTTCCTTTGGGATATGGCTATTGGTAGTTGACCGACCTCTGTTAGGGGGCCTCATATCTATGCACATGCAGGCAGCACTAACTGGACTCGGTAGGGGAGAAAGAGAGGGAGTTGTTATGAAGGTGGGAGGTGGGAGAGAGTATTGGGAGAACTGGGGGGAGGAGAGGGGAGATTTGAGGCAGATATTATCAAGATGTATTGTATACATGCATGAAGAGTAACTAAAACTACCCTATAATGTTCAAACAGTGCGTGTATGTCTAATGTTCTATGCTGTGGTTTGAATGAATGATGTTCCCACAGGCTTGTGTATCTGAACACTGGGTCTCAGGCTGATGGTGCTGTTTGGGAGGAGTTATAAAACGTTTAGGACCTAGACCCTTCTTGGAGGAAGTTCACTAGGGGTTGACTTTGAGGTGTGAGAGCCGGATCCTACTTCCTGTTTTCTCTCTTCCTTCTGGTGAGCAGATAAAATATGATCACTCTACTTCCTGCCAAGACTGCTACACGCTCCTGCCACCGTACATCACCCACCAGGAGGGCTGAATCCCTCCGGGACTTCAGGCCAGATTTCTCCCCTTATTTCTTTCCATTCCTTCACAGCAGCAGAGAAGTACCTAACACGTCTTTACATGGATGTGTCACGTTTGCTCCAACCATTCATACGTCCTCCAAGGTCATCCTTTGTCTGTGTGAGCCAGCATCCTCCCACAAAATAATAAACACACACACACACACACACACACACACTTCTGGATGACTCTTCTCAGGACACTTATAGTCAGTTTCTTAGTGCAATACTTCAAACCCCTCCTAATGATCCTCACTAAGGCCCAAATACCAATATTTCTTACCCATCAGCATCAATGTGCTGACCTCAGATATCTGCCTTTCATGTCCTTTTGATTCTTCCTTTAGGCTATTTACCATCATCTACGTTTCTTTTATTTTTTTCTTTTTAAAATTCTCATTTGTCCAACTTCAGTAATAACCCTGAAAGGGATTGTGAGGAACTGAGGATCTTCAGTGTCTGGCACACAGCTGACCCCAACCAGGGATTTTAGAGTGAACAGCTGGATGCAGGCATGACTCTGAGTGAAACATCGTGAAAACTCCACAGAAGCAGACGGCACAGCCACCCGTGAGGGGCAGTGGTGTTTCTAGGAGGGGGCTTTCCCTGTATATCCTTTGCAGCCTGGTGCAGAATCTGATTACTTTACCAATTAAAACACACACATATAAACTAACTCAAGGTTAACAAATGTCCCTTTGATTGGCCATCACTATTATTCATGCCGCCCACTAACTTCCTTACAGATTGCTTGCGATCCATTTCTGAATGATGCTGGTTGCTTCTAGCATTAATAAGGAGTGGGGTTAGGAATCCATGAGCACTGTGTGTGCATCACTAGGCAATTTGTTCATTATGTTTTGTTTTTCCTTGTGGATGTGAAATAATTCTTAAAGTTATCTGAATAATAATAATTGCCGAAAGGACTTTTGTTTGTTGCTTACCTTTGTCTGTGTTGCTCTGTCACATAATCTAAACATTTATACGCAGCTCAAGTTATCTTTCCTTTTTTTTGGGAAGTAGTTTATGCTTCCTTTCCTAGCACATTTTAAATAAAAATGTAAGTGTCTGTCCTTTGCAGCTGTGGGCACTTTGACCGTGAAGCTAGCTCTGTGGATGTTTCACTTGCTCTAGACCGTGTCGACTGCTACAACCACAGGTGTGTTTACACATTGTGTTTTCCATTGTCTTGATCAGCCATACTTCCTTTAAAATATTTTATCTGAATTTTCAAGGAGTCGAACAAAGCGGCGTCATATCGTTTGCTGTGTCTCTCTGGTTATTTCCCTTATTTCTGATTTTGTGAATTGTTTTGTTATTGTTGTTTTCCTAAGAAGAATATTGATTAAGTTAAATTTCACTTCTCAGAAAATCAGTTTCGGGCTTATTGAGATGGCTCAGTGGTTAAAGGGAATGGCTGCTAAACCTGATGACCTGAGGTTGATCCCCGGGATTCACAGAGTGTAAGGAGAAAAATCAGCTCCTGTAAGCTAGCCTCTCTCCTCTACCTGAGCACTGTGGCATGCACCCTCTTGGGTCCTCACAATCAACCAATCTGTAAATAAATGTGATAAAAAAATTAGATATTGAAATTATTTGTGATTTTCCTATTTTGATATTTGCACTTTTGCTTAGATCTTTATTTATGATGAATGTGGTGGTGCATGCCTTTAATTCCAACACTCAGGGCACAGGAGCTGGTGGATCTCTATGAGTTAGAGGCCAACCTGGTCCACATAGTGGAGTTTGAGGACGGCCAGAGCTACACAGAGAAACCCTGTCTAAAAAAAAGAATTTTAATCTATTCTTTTTGATTTTTCTATGTTTTCTGTGATTATCTTTCTAATTTCAAGGGTAAGTATCTACTTTATCATCATTTAATTAAAATGTATGGAATAGTGTGAAATTGTTTTTTATTGCTTTAATTGCATCTCAAGGATCTAATATGTAGTGTTTCCATCATCGTGGGTCTTTCCAAGTTCTACAAATCAAATCGGTTTGTTCAGAAAACTTGATTAAGGCTTTCCAATTTCTAGGTAGTAGGACATTTTGCTTTATAGCTTAATATTCATTTCTGCTTATCTTTTGTTTGAGAAGTGTCGCTATTTCTAACATCTTAAGAGATGACCAATTTTAGAAAACACTACTCTGGTGTGAAACAAGTTCTATTTTTGTTTGAGTAATGAAAATGTTTGGTTAACTCCAGCTTCTACCCCAGGCTTCCTTCTTGTTGATTTTCTCTATTTTTTTTAACTTAAAACCTCTGTCTCATAGTGCTTTTCTGCTTTCTATTTCTAGTAGTTTCTGCCTCATGAACATTGAAGCAGCACTGGGGAGATACTCATGAGTCCTTTATTTCATCACTAATTAGGAAATGTTCTTCTTATCTTCTTCTAGTATAGAAAGTAATTTATTTTTAAAATTTCTTTTATTTTTGAGATTATAATTATATCATTTCCTTCCCTTTCCTCCCTCCAAACCCTCCTATATACATGCCCTTTCTGTTTTTAAAATCCATGATTTCTTTTTTTCATTTATTGTTTTTATATGCCTATATGGAGATGGTTATACATATACATTCCTATATGCCTAAGCACACCCTGCTCAGTCCCTATAATATTATTTATGTGCATGTTTACAAGGCTGAGTATTTGGCATTGGATAATCACTTGGTACGCTGTCTCCTGGAGAAGACTATTTCTCCTGCTCTCAATGTTCCTTAGTTGTCTGTAGCTCTTTGTATAGGGTCAAGGCCTTGTGGGCTTTCCCTTATCCACTTTGACATGTCTATTGCTATTGTTCTTGTTCAGGTCATGTTTAGACAGTCATAAGTTATTTATTTTTTCAAAAGCTATATTTTTCCATTCATTTCACTGATATATGTCAGTTTGTGATAATCAACCTTTCTGGATCACGGTCTTCTTACGTTTATATGTGGACCATTTCTGATTCAACCCAAATGTTTTTATATTTCATCAATGGGTGAATTTGGTCATGTTTATTTAGTAATAAGAACTGGTTTGGGACCAGTAAGATGGCCCAACTGGTGAAAGCGCTTGAGTCAAGCCTGATGACCTACCTGAGTTTGATTCCCAGGATCCATGTGACAGAAGAAGAAACCCTACCAGGTCCTCTGCCTTCCATGTGCCCGCTGTGCTGTGGGCACGCTCCTCGTACCAGGTCCTCTGCCTTCCATGTGCCTGCTGTGCTGTGGGCACACTCCCTGTGCCAGGTCCTCTGCCTTCCATGTGCCTGCTGTGCTATGGGCACACTCCCTGTGCCAGGTTCTCTGACTTCCATGTGCCTGCTGTGCTGTGGGCACGCTCCCTGTGCCAGGTCCTCTGCCTTCCATGTGCCTGCTGTGCTGTGGGCATGCTCCTCGCATGAAATAAGTAAGCAAATGTGATGTGATAAAAATCAAACCACAGATTTATCTCATGGTGGTTTGAATGAGAAATGTCCCTCAAAGGCTCACGTATTTAAATGCTTGGTCCCCATTTGGTGGTATTGTGTGGGAAAGTTATAGGAGATGGAATGGAGTCCTGTTGGAGGAAGAATACCAGCCAGTGTGGGCTATGAGGTTTTATGGCCTGGTCCCACTTCCTGTTCCCTTTCTCTGCTCCTAGTTTGTGGATTAGATTCCTGTTCCTGTGACCACACATTGCCTGCCTATTGCCAAATCTTCTCAGTCATGATGGAGTCCATCCTTTTGGATTGTAAGGTGAAACAAGCCCCTTTACCCTAAGTTGCTTTGGTCAGTCTACTTTATCAAGGTATCAGAAAAGTAACTGATTGAGGTCTTAATTATGCCATGGACTTCATATGAAATGCTCAAGTTTTTGTTTCCTTGAAAAATCTACCATCACACAGTTAATTTCTCCCGTGGAAGTATGTTTTCTCAATATCAAGTAGGAAGGCTCTATTACATGTGGACACTTCTAGAAGTATAGTTTTTATAATATCCTTTATTAAAGACAATTTATATCAGGCATGGTGTCCCATGCCTTTAATCCCAGCACTTGGGAGGCAGAAGCAGGGGGATCTCTGTGAGTTCAAGGCCAACCTGATCTACAAATTGAGTTCCAGAACAAGTAGAGCTGTTACAGAGAAACCTTGGCTTGAAAAACCAAAACCAAAACCAACCAACCAAACAACACACACACACACACACACACACACACACACACACACAATTTCTTTTAATTCTATGCTATAAAGGCAGGTTCTCTTCACTTGTATTTAATTTGACCATATTGTTTTCACAGTATTTATTATTATTTATTTGATAGGCCTTTAAACCCCATGTCTCAATTTGTAGATCTTCAGGTCTGTCTTTGACTCACAGTTTTTAATTAAGGACTTGAAATCCTACATCTATGTTATTCAGAACTGATCCCATAGCCATCAATGTTCCAGGAGCTAAATGCCTTAGGCATGGGAGAAGTGTCTGTTAGGTCCTCATTGTCCCTGACTCAGGAACATGGGAGGGAATTCGATGGGTGGTGTGGGATCTCTGTGGAGTGAGGGTGGGTCTCTGTGGGTAGGGGTGGATTCTTGGTGGGTAGAGGGAGGAATCTCTGTTTTGATATACCTGGACCCATGACAGATATGCAGATTGTATAATTGTGCTCAGATAGGTAAGCAGGGGTGTGATATAGCCCTTTAAAACGTAATGCTGTGGATTGAACCCAGGGACATGGGCGTGCTAGATTAGTACTCTCCTGCTGCAGGACAGCCCAGCCCGAGTGATATCATTTTCATGGAAAGGAAACTTTCTAAAGCTATAGAAATCAGCAGTCTATGGCCCTCAGTTCCCAACATACAGAGCATCAGTGTATTCTATGAAGCAGGGGAGAGTACAGGAGAGCTCATCTACCACAGTTGAGTTTCTGTTGCTGGACTCAAGCTACTTCCAAGCACAGTGGTAAGAGGTACCCAGAACTCACGGCTGTGGCTCCTCTAGACTTCTTCCTAGGGACAGCAGGCAACAGGTTGTGCCTTGAAGTCCATTTTCAGCAGTTTTGGTCTCTACCCAGCACAGGAGTGTTTTGTTTTCCCCTCCACCTGTTCTTGGCAGTATCAGTGCCATGAGGATTTGCTGGAATTGGACTCCTTTCTCTCACACAAAGAATAGTACAAGGAGAGACTCTGGAGCCTTAATCTATTGATGATGCTCAGAATGACACCAGAAATGGAGATTCCTATTATCAATTAAGTACTATATAGTAATTTTGAAAAGAAAAACTGTTTTTGTAAAACATTATATATATATTTCTTGTATCTGTAACCACAGCACTCCAGAGGCTGAGGCAGGAGGATTATTAGTAAGATGCCAGTCCACACTACATAGTGAAACCATGTCTCGAACACAAAGAAACAAAAAGAATGTCTGGCCCATTTCAGAACAAACAAATTCTACAAATCAACAACAAAAGTGGAATACGAAATTAATGCTGGGCATAAAACTAGATCCCATGTGGTATAAATAATCGTCCAAGACATCAGTAGGCTTCTGAACACCTAAATGAGGAGCCCCTGTATTGGCTCTTGAAAGGCTGACATCAAAATACCCATCCGCACCACGGGTTAGCAATAACTTGGCTCAGTAGAAACTCTGGAAATAGAAAGAGTTCAGAATCTTTAGATTTTGGTTTGCATTTTTCAAGGTGATGTCATGCCTTCCCTTGCACAATCACAGTTCCATATCTAGGTCTGTGCAGGTGCCCCAAAACAACTGGCACAAAAGTGTGCGAAGCAAATCAGTTATGTCACAGTTCTCACACACTAGGTAAATGACTTTCATTTTCAGCTCAGGGACCGGGCAGCATCTCGTTTGAAAACAGAGAGGTCCTGTGCTGAGCATGGTGGGGAGAACAAAACAGTATAATACAGATGGTGCCTTGGTGATAAAAGTCTATTTTAGGCAATTAATGTGCTCTGTTAACCGCTCTTGTTGTCTTGGAATTTGGTTTATAGACCAGGCTGGCCTCGAACTCACAGAGATTTGACTGCTTCTGCCTCCTGAGTGGTGGGCTACAAGGCGTGGGTCAGCTGGTTGAGGTTGTTGCCAAGCCTGATGACCTAAGTTTGATTTCCAGACCCACACAGTGTAACGGAGAAAAATGATTCCCACAAGTTTTTTTCTAACATCTACATATATATGCAGGCTGTGGGACACCACACACACACACACACACACACACACACACACACAATTGAATAAATGTAATAATTAAAGAAGAGAGTTACAACTGACACTTTGGGATCAAAATCAGAACAGAGGTTAGGGCTCAGGAGGACTGGAAAGGATGGAGACGTGCTGTACAGTGATGAAATATTTTTAGTTTTGCCCTATGCATGTCCAGCACTTTGAAAATAAAAAGATGAAAAGAGAAAAGAAAGAACTCATTACGTGTCCCTGAGTTCTTGGGTCCACACTTGGCTCTCTGGCAGGGCTCTGTGGCATCCCCTTAAGAGTACCGTCAACCTCCGGGGTTTGTCACGTGGCACTGCTGATGGGCGTCATCTCACCCATCAACCCACACAGCTGTGCTCCGCTGCTTCCTGGTCCTCTGGAAACTAAAGCTGTAAGAACACGCCGTCCGACCTTGCCCTGCCTGAAGAGCTGACCCGCCCTAAGCAGGGGGACAGATTGGCGCATCAAAAAGTCTCTGCCACGCACTCTGTTCACAATCAAGTGCTAAGGAATAATAATGGAGCCCTTATCCTGTATGCGTGTTTTCCTTTCCATTAAATCTCAGATATGCTATTTGCTTTTGTATCCTTAATTCAGGCGGCTTTGAAATCCATAGGGGGAAAGAAACCCCTCATTACGTTCAGCAGCACAGCCCGCAATGCAGCAGCGCTCCTATTTGGTTTTCCTTCTGTAAATATTTGTGCTCTCTCAGGCTAAGGAGTGGCCTGTGCTAGAGACTAAAATATCCCCATTTATATCCTCCAGGTGCGGCAGGAAATGGCTGACCCCTCACCCTGCCCCTGCGGTGACCTCAACCCCACTCCTGAGGACCACCCTCTGGGCCGCCTAAGACGGACCCATGATCACCTCTCCAGGTTGGCCAGCAGGCAGCAGAGGACCAAGTGCGAAAGCAGAGGTTACTGCAGCCTAGTTCTTCCATTCCGAACGGGAAGGTCACTTTAGCTTTCATTGCTGCCTTCAAGTTTGTTAGAGGACGATGAAAAAACGATATTGACTGCATAGAAGCCCAATTTGTCAAGAAATAGAGCTTGCCCTGGTACAGAAAGAGACCAATGAAAAAAGGAAAAGATATGTAACGTGTCTAACAATAGACAGAAAATCGCCAAAGTCTTAGAGAAATAGCTCTTTTTCCCACTTGGTCCATTGGTGTGGGTTTTCCCATTTTGGCTTTCCAAAAGAGTTCACGTTCTGAATGTCTCTGCTCATCCCTCTCCCTGCTCATCCCTCTCCCTGCTCATCCACGGTCAGGGAGGAGCCTTGGGGAATGGAGTCCCTTCAATAAACACTTATGGAACTGCTCATTAGCCTAGGCATCTGGCTTGTCCTTTTGCTTTTCAATCTTTAAGTTATGTGGCTTGATGGAATCACTCCATTTTCCCATCTTTCTCGGCTCTTGCCCTGCTACTCATGGTAGAATGGTGGTGTCTCCGAAATGTCTGTGTTAGCACCTATACCAGGGGCCCTGTCTAGTGTCTTAGCTTGCAGTGAGGAGAAATAAAAGAATCTTGAAAAACAAAACATGAAAATATTTTTTGAATACATTGCAAAATGCAATGCAAGTCTCTGACTTAATGGAAGAGAAAAACAACAGAGAAGTCAGATTAATTCAGCAGGTTTAATAATAAGCTGATAAAAGTTGAAACAAAAATACAAAAAAGTAGGGAAATTAATGTGAGACTAGATTTTTTTTTCAAGTAAAGAATGTTGCTCAATTTAAACATGCAGTAAAATCCATTGGATGAAAGCCACAGCTGCAAACAGAACCCCGAAAGTTCTTGTCCTCTCTAAACTGCAAAGGCTCTGAACACATATGCCAATCTTCTCCTTTCTTAAATCATCTTGCAATAAAGTTAGAGAGCAAGCACAAAAGGACACTCAGAGATCCCCAAGGGCACAGACATGAGCTATTTTCTGAAGGAGCTTGCAGAGGAGAAACAGGGCTTTCCTTAACCCCTCTCCTCTGCATAGAATGGCCGTCACACTTACACTTGACTCCCCTCCTCTGCTGACATACTCACACTTGGCTGCCCTTTTGGGTCCCCCCCCAGCTCAGCCAGAAGCATTTTCACATGCAAACCAAGATCACCTCACTGCCAAACTCCCCAACTCCATAATTTCAAGATATGGTATGGCTTTGAAGGCTGATCAACATGGCACACCTGGAAGGAGAGCCCCTCAGGGGAAGAACTGCCTCCATCAGACTGGCTTGTGGGATATTTTCTTGAGTGCTAATTTATGGAGGAAGGACTGGCTCAGTATGGGTGTTTCCAGCCCTGGTTAGGTGAGCCTGGGCTGTAGAAGGAAGTTGAACATGAGCCAGGGAGCCAGCCAGGAGCAGTGCTCCTCCATAGCTCCTGCTTCAACTCCTTCCTCCAGGTTCCTGCCTTGAGTTCCTGCCCTGACTTTCCTCAGTGACATACCGTCCCTTGATGATTTCTTTTCAACTTTTAATTTTTTTATTCATTTTACATACCAACCACAGTTTCCCCTCCCTCCTCTCCTCCTGTTCCCTCCCTCTACCTCCTTTCTACTCCCCACATTTCATTCCTCAGAAACAGTAAGGTCTCCCATGGGGAGACAGCAAAGTCTGACAATTCAAGTTGAAGCAGGACCAAGCTTCTCCCTGCTGCATCAAGGCTTGTTGACAGAGGCTTCTGTCCCACCAGGTCCCACAGCTGTTCAGTCTCAAAGAAGCACACAGAGACCTACATTAATTATAAACGGATTGGTCTATTAGCTCAGGCTTCTTATTAACTCATAACTTATATTAGCCCATAATTCTTGTCTGTGTTAGCCGCGTGGCTCTGTACCTTTCCTCAGTAAGGCATTTTCATCTTGCTTCCTCTGTGTCTGGCTTCCTCTGTAATGACTGAAGATTGGCTCTTTTCTCTTCCCAGAATTTTCTTGTTCTTGTCGCCCCACCTCTACTTCTTGCCTGGTTGGCCCATCTATACTTCCTGTCTGGCTACTGGCCAATCAGTGTTTTATTAAAATATTTACAAGTGAAAGGATAAAAGACCATTGTCTGACAGCAAAGGCTGTATAAGGCGTTCCACTGTAGTGAATGGGTTCCAAAAAGCCAGCTCATGTGCCAGGGACAGATCCTGGTCCCACTGCTAGAGACCCCACAAACAGACCAAACTACACAACTGTTACCACATGCAAAGGGCCTAGGTCAGTCCCATGCAGGCTTCCTGTCAGTCTAGAGTTCATGAACTCCCACAATTTCAGGTCATCTGACTCTGAGAGTTGCTTTGTCTTTATCTTGACCCTCCCTTGCTTATATAATCCTTCCTCTCTCTTAAACTAAACTCCTGGAGCTTGGCCTGGTGTTTGGCTGTGGATCTCTGCAAATGCTTCCATCAGTTACTGGATGAAGGTTCTATGATGACAATTAGGGTAGTTACCAATCTGATTATAGAAGAAGGCCAGTT
>LOJH01022983.1:0-14824 GCA_001685095.1 Ellobius talpinus | reverse complement strand
ACACACACACACACACACACACACACACACACACACACACACACCTTTTTAATGAGATCTGGTAACCCTGTATGGACCTTGCCATTCATTCACTGGTCTGCTTGTCCTAGAGAGCCTTGGACAGTTGTAGTGCAAATTGGTGTTGGTCATGCCTAGGGATTATGGGACTGAATCAGAGACTACCTTTGCAGTGGGACTCCAGGACCTTTATGAGCCCTGGAATCTAATTTGGTATGACAGTGTGTGACCTGATAGTCCACGATCTGCTTGTGGTCATTTGATAAAAGGACCAGGGAGCTGACTGGACTGCAAGGCAAACTTGGATGGCAGCTTATTGGCTGCCTGAGGGAAGAATGTGGCTTGTGTCTTTGAGCTGTGAGGTCAACACAACAGAAGAGTGTCATAGTTAGTTTCTGTCAACTTGATATAAACCTAGACATGACTGGAAAGAGGGAATCTCAATTGAAGTGTTGCCCCCCATCAGTTCTACTTGTGGGCATGTCTGTGAAGAATTTTGTTGATTGTTGATGTGGGAGGGCCCAGAGCACTGTGGGAAGTGCCATCCTTTGGTAGGTGCTCCTGGCTTGTATGAGAAGGCAAGCTGAGCAAGCAAAAGAAGACAAAACAGCAAGCATTGTTCCTCCATGGTTTCTGCTGCAGCTCTTGCCTCCAGATTTCTGCCTTGACTTTCTGTCTTAACTTCCCTCTGTAATGTACTGTGACCTGTGAGATGAGAGGAACCCTTTCCTCCCCAGGTTACATATTTGACATGGTTTTATTACAGCAACAGAAAGCAGATTGCTGCAGAAGAGGGGAAGATGTGGAAAAGTCTCTTGGCAAATGCAATGTGGTTGTTGGTAAGTATTAACTGACATGTTTCAGGCAAAGGACAAAAAGCACTAGGAAACCTAGATGTGAAAGCCCAAAAATGTGAGCTTATTTCCACCTCGTCTGTTGGTCAGAGAGTTTGGAGGTTGCTAAAAATGGTTGACAACAACCAGGGCTACACATCCCGACAGGATGTGGTTACTGGTTCTTTTGACATTAAGATGGCCCATACAACTAGATCCACCCTGACAGATGGTCAGGATATGCAAGCATACTTCTGCTCCTTCTTTTGTAATAGGAGAGGTTACCTAGGGAATGACTGCTTTCAGGATACTTGGTCTAGTGTGGGTTCACTACCTAAACAACAGAATACTAATGACTTGATGTCTCAAAGTGTTGAAGCAATTAACTGAGTTGTCCTTTGTATCATGTTAAAGAAGTNGACAGATGGTCAGGATATGCAAGCATACTTCTGCTCCTTCTTTTGTAATAGGAGAGGTTACCTAGGGAATGACTGCTTTCAGGATACTTGGTCTAGTGTGGGTTCACTACCTAAACAACAGAATACTAATGACTTGATGTCTCAAAGTGTTGAAGCAATTAACTGAGTTGTCCTTTGTATCATGTTAAAGAAGTCTTTTGTTGCCTTCTTCCCCCTTTTGTATTGGGGTATAAAAGTATATGGAAAATTAAATGCGGGTGATTTTGGTATTCACTGTAACTCCCTCCCAATACTATCCTATGTGTTCTGTTTTATTATTTTACTCACATCTTTGCATTCTTTACTTATTTTTCTGATCCCCATGCCACTAACCTGGCAAGAGGTATTTTTATCAAGGCTGGTCAATGACACCTAGAAAGTCCTGAGCAGGGAAAATGCCATTAAAGAAAGATAGGATGGAAGGATAAAGCAGCATCTGGGGACACTGCTCTCACTGCGGCCCTTAAGGTCCCTATTTCCTGCTTCCTGATGTCTGGAATCCAGGCCACTAGGAGGGCAGTAGGTACTAGAGCAGGAGGACAGAAAGATGGGGTACTGGAGACCGTGGAGAAACACTGGGACTTGGCTGTGTTATATGCTGGAGTCAGAAGGAAGAAACCATGAAGGACGCAGGCAATTATGAGCACTATGAAGATGAAAGATGGCTTCCTTGCAACATAAAAGAAGACCACTAGAAAACGAGGACTGCATTATGATACACATAAGAAAATACCACTTCCACTGATGCCAGGCAAAAATAAAAATATAAGAGATATACTAAAGTGAGATGAAAATTAAAAGGAGTTTGTCTATAGAAAAATAGACACACACATGCAAACAAAACCAAACACTATCATTAGTATATTTTATGGTTTAAGGTGATGCTTGTGTGTCAAGTTGACAAGGAGTAACTTGTAGTGACTAATAGTCGCTGTCAACTTGACAGGAGTTAGAATCACCTAGAAGATACACTTCTGTTGTAGGAGGCTGCTTGTTCGTTTCCAGCTGCTCAGCCCCAAAATAATAACACAGAAACCATAGTATTTGCAATACTGTTTGGCCAATAGCTTAAGTGTATTTCTGGCTAACTCATATCTTAAATTAACCCATCTTCATTAATCTGTGTATCACCACGAGGCTGTGGTTTACTGGGTAAAGTTCCAGCATCTGTCTACGGTGGGGCTACTTGGCTTCTCCCTGACTCCGCCTTCTTTCTTCCAGCATTCAATTTAGTTTTCCCTACCTAGCTCTGTTCTGACCAGCTCTGCTACAAGCTCAAAGCAGTTTCTTTATTAACCAATGCTATTCACAGCATACACAGGGGAATCCCACATCGCACTTCTGGGCATATCCGAGGAGAGAAGACGTATCCTGAATGTGGGTGGCACTATCCCCTAGGCTGGGGTCCCAGTCTGAATAGAACAAACAAACAACAGAAGATCAGCTCTTTACCAGCATTCATTTCTCTCTGTTTCCTGACTTTGGACAGCTGCCTCACAGTCCCAACACATACTTCTTAAATTGTGATCCCAAATAAATATTTTTTTCTTTAAGTTGCTTCTGTTCGGTATTTTGTCACAATAATAGAAGTAACCAATGTAGTGCATAAGTCACCACACACTGTTCTGTCTCTTGCTCCAAGTCTACAACCTGCTCGCCTTCTCTGTCTCTTCCCTGCCCCTTGAAGGTATGTCTGAATTTTCTACAGCTGATGGAGGAAGTTACGGCAAATGTTGTAGTTTAATGCAGGTTTATTCTCTTATTTTTAAAGATTTACTTATTTTACTTTTATGTGTATGGATGCTTTGCCTGCATGCATGTATGTACATCCATTGGAGCTGTGGCTACTGATGACTGTGAGCCACCATGTGGGTGCTGGGGATTAAACTTGGTCCTCCGCAAGAGCAACAAGGGTTCTTGGCTACTAAACTAACTCCCCATCCCCCACTTTTATTCTTTTATAGTTCTGTAGATCAGAAATCTGGATCTCACTGGGCTAATGGCAAGGGGTTTGTAGGTAAACATTACTTCTGGGAGGCTCAAGGGCGATGGCCTTACTCTTTACAGCTTCTAGAGGCTGCCTTTTTCAGCCTTCACCTTCAGACCCAATAATGGGGAATCTCCAAATCTCTAGCCCTCATTCCCCCTCTTTAGGAATAGTCTCCAGGAAGACTATTGTAATTATGCTGTGCCTATTGGATAATCCAGAATAAGCTCTCCATTTTGTGATGGTTAATGCATTCATGTTTCCAAAACTTCCTTTGCAGTGTAAAATAATGTGTTCATGGGTTACTGGGATTGGGGTGGGGGCCATCTTTGATTTTTCTGTCTCCTGCAGGGTCCATGTACACAGGGTGGACACTGAAATCTTCTGCCAACAGTGCCATGTGGGACTGGTGATTAGAAACATGGTGAGACCTAACCTTCAGAGGATGTGTCAGGTGAAGGGGCCCATGTGGGCCATGGAATTGGGTCCCAGGGCTCTGTAGAGTGGCACAGTTGTGAGTAGAGTACCTGGGAAAGGGGATCAGAGCAGAGCCCTGAGGCCCAGGATATGGTCTTGCTTGGATGAGTCTGAGGGTGATATAGGATCAAAGATGTATAAATCGATACCAAAAATATAGGATTACTAACCTGAGTTCAATGGACTCACTAAAATTGTGAGTTTTAAGTTTTGTTGTGAATATACATTTCGTCATTTTCATCAGATTATGAAAAGGATCCAGAATGTAACAATGAGGGCCAGCTTGTTGGGGTTTCTGTCCCACCCAGTACCCCACAGCCGGCAAGCCCCGAAGAAAATCACACAGAGGTCTCCATAAGTTATAAAACTGATTGGGCCATTAGCTCAGGCTTCTTGTTAACTCTTGTAGCTTATATTAACCCATTGTTCTTATCTACATTAGCCACATGGCTCAGGACCTTTCTCAGCCATGCAGATTATATCTTGCTTCTTGGTGGTCTGGGCAGGAATGGGAGGAATGGGCTTTCTCCTTCCNGCGTTTATTTAAAACATGATTGACAGAATACAGACAATTCTCCTGCACCACCAGAAAATGAATTCCCATGACTCTTACCTCTCTGTTTACTCTCACTGGGCAGAACTGACCCTTTCTGAGTCATTCCCTGTTCTCCTGCTCACAAGGACACAGGATTTCATGTGCTTCAAGTGCAATGCTCTTCAAGCTGCCTCTGCCTACTGGAGTCCCCGAGGTGATAACTCTGCTGTGGGGACTATCTGCTTAGCAGAGATTAGTGGAGGTCCAGCCTGGACAATGGGAAAAGGAGCACCCTGGGGCTGTTGGAGAAAGTGTTATTTTAATTTCAAAGGCACTTTCTATGCCCTAATCTCACTTGCCAAGCAGAATGCAGGACACAGAATGCAGCTCAGGAACCAGATAGGAGACTGACAGTTTGGGTCTGAATAAGTCCATGCTGACCCTGCTGCTTGATGTGAGCCAGGGCCACGCTCTCCTCTGAGGTGAGATGGGGGTGGGGGCGGGGGTAATACCCATCCTGTCTGCTTTGCATTAAATTAGGCTGAGTTTCTTTTCCCCACGAATTTCCTTAATATAAGGACATTTTAGAACTTCGGAAAACACTCTTGTCCTATTTTAAATGTAGAAAGACTCTGTAAAGAAAGGAGAGATGGAGAGCGAGAGGGAGGAGAGAGAGAAGAGGGATAGAGGGAGAAGCAAGGAGAAAAGAGGGAAGAGGAGGTAGCAAGGAGAGGAGGTTAGGAGAGTACATTTGGGAGATTAGAGAGCAGTGTCTTGCACATTCTTCTCTCCTGATTGGCTGCTGCCAGCAGCTTGCCTGACTGAGCTCAGCCACCTGATGCCACCTGAGCTCAGGAAGAGGTGCAGTATTTCCAGGTCACTGTGCTTGCCAGTGTGTAGGAAGCTCCTCTGAGGCTTACCCTGGGGCATCTGAGGTGAAGGAATAAGACAAAAAGGGCACCATTGGCCACAGGAACTCAGATGATAGTGTCCAGCCAGCCTAGGGAACCTGTGCCCAGCTGGAAACTCGCGCTCCACTGTTGGAAGAGTTCCAGAGATCCCAGTCAGCTCTGTCTTCAACTCCTTCCTGGAAACTGGGAAGGGCTGTCTGTGCCTTATCTTCAGCTGTTGAGCCACTCCCGAACTCCTGTGAACCCTGAGCTCCACTGTAGGGACAAGGGCTGTCTGTGCATCCATCTTCAGTCTTTGAGCTGCTCCTGAACTCCTGTGAACCCTGAGCTCCACTGTAGGGACAAGGGCTGTCTGTGCATCCATCTTCAGTCGCTGAGCCGCTCCCCAGACTCCTGTGAACCCTGAACTCCACTGCATGGATTCAGCTTCTCTACCCTGGCCTGGAACTTGGCCTCCTTAGAGAGGAGCCAGGAGGTATTGAGGGTGAGAGCTAAGGACCAGTCATAGGATTTTTATTTTTATGAGATGGCTTGAATTTCTCCCTAATTATCCTCTTGAAAGTATCTGCTTCTGAGGATGTAGATAGTCCTGGGGGAAACTGAGGCAATTACGAGACATCTACTGTACACTGAAACTTTCCATGGGGCCTTCGTGCTTTGACTGACTGGTGAGAAGGACCATTCAGAGCTACCTGTTCCAGCCTCTGGTCAGCACTGATTGGATGCTCTTTGTCTTGGTAGACTGAAGCTTTAGGAAGGCCCCAGGTGGCCTCCCAGAGGGGATGGAGTCCCATGATATCCTGCTGTCACTATTGTCTTGTTGTTAGTGCCCAAAGAACAGATGGGGAACTGGGTCAGGAACGGTGAGAGGGACATAAACATTGAACAAATTAACCAGACAGGAGCCCTGGGAGGCCATGATCCATGCTCTGGTTAACTCTGGGCCTGTTCTTGGAACCCACATTGAACATGCATAGGAATTCCATCTATCTGTACGAACGCTTCCTGAGTCTTATCTGCCACAATCATTCTCTGTGCAGAAGAGCATTGATTTGAACAAGAGATTTTGCCCAAAATTCTGAGGAGTTTTAAATGGGCTGGGTATGGTGTCACACACCTGTAAGCCTAGACTTAGCTTGAGGTAGGAGGATCTGTAGGCCAGCTTGGGCTAGTCAGTTCTAATTCCAGGATAGCCTGGGCTAATGATCAGAACCTATCTTCCTCCTCGCTTTCCAAAAGGGAGTGTGTGTTTATTCATTTACTTGACAATGATGGATTAAGGATCAACCATGCATGCCCCCCTTTTTTAACATGTGAAGTTAAACGGCAGGCAGGAACAAGAGTCCTTGACCTGTGAAGCTCATTTTCTAGTCAAAGAGACAAGAACTGGCCAATACTCTTACAGATGGCAACTGTAGACTTCGACGGATGTTTTAAAGGCAGAGCTCAGTAGGATGAGAGAAACATTCACAGCGAATGCAAGGCTTTGTTCCAGAGTAAATGGTCCTTTGATGGTGTTTGGGAGGGATGGGGTAGGGTACAAGGGAGGTCAGGTCAGTGAAGGGCCAGGGCTGGAAAAGGCAGAGGGGACCTTGTGGTCACGAGTGTCTCAGTGGAGCTCAGGAAGTGCTAAGGAGGCCAGCGGAGCTCGTGGGCAGGGTGAGGGGGAAGCAGGATGTGGAGCTGGAGAGACAGAAGGGGTGGGGAAAAGGAAGAAGGTACAGAACCAGGTGGGAAGACATCCGGTGTTGCCTAGGAAAAACAGGAAGTCATGCAAGGGTCTGAAGCAGGAGGGACAACACCTTCTGGGTTGGACCATGGTGGGGAAGAGGGGAAGGGCTCAAGCGGGGACCAGGAGAGAGGTAAATGTGGTGTCTTCCGGGTCGTGGTAGCAGTGAAGTTGTAGAAAGACGAATGGAGGCAAGAAATATTTAGAAGACAAAGTCGGCAGGCCTTAGGATATGAGAATGAAGAATGGATGCTTCCTACTTCACAAAACATGCTGGTAGCTCATGCGAAGTCTTTGGAGAGGCTGAGTATATTTGAAGATATTTTCTACCGTAACACAAAACCCAACCTCCGGAAGAAAAGTATTACTAAGGTTGGCTAATTTGACAGCCCCATAATGCAACAAAAGGACAGGATTTTTCCCTGATTCCTTCTTTGCTCAGGGATTTTGTTGTCTTCCCATAGGCAAGGGAAGGCTGCTGAAGTTCCAGACATCACACGCAGTCATGAGTTTATGGACACCTGTTAAAGTAATCCTATTCATCTCCCCTTCGACTTCTCTTCAGAGTTCCTTGTCCAAAACCCATCCACAGCATGATTCTTGTGTCAGTAACTTGTGTGAGTCAGGATTACACCAGTTTTCTTTGATTAAGGGATAATTTCTACAGAAACAGATTCTCTTGCTAAAGATGACCAGGGGAGTGGATTTTTCAAAGGTGACTGAGGGTGTCTGCTATCTAGAGACAAGAGAAACCTCTGAGATGTCCTTAGAGATGGCAGCCTGTTCCAGGTTGGACCACCCCACCCCAGTCCAGCTGTCGATTCAGGCTCTTTCTTCAGCAGACCTAAGGTTA
The DNA here is from genome assembly GCA_001685095.1 of Ellobius talpinus. Taxonomy (NCBI): domain Eukaryota; kingdom Metazoa; phylum Chordata; class Mammalia; order Rodentia; family Cricetidae; genus Ellobius; species Ellobius talpinus. The sequence continues at coordinate 7,023 of LOJH01022983.1, read as the reverse complement.
GTGGGCCTTGGAGTAGGAAAGGCAGTCTTCAACCCTGTTAAATTGTGGTACGGGTCAAAAATACAGATTCCAGTTTCCCCAGCGCCCATCTGAATAGGAATCCTGGGAGGAAGCCAGGACTCTGCCTGATAGATGGGATCAGTAGGGATTTCAGGTGGTCTAGTATTTGGGAATCTACATTAGGAGGAGAGCCACACCTGGAGGGGAGACTTAATCTATTCTACTTCCCAAGGAGGGTAGGTTAGTCTCAGTGGGTGTTTAGGTGGAAGCCTACTGCTGTTCATATATACCCAAAAAGGTTGGAATGTTTGGGATCACCAGCTTGGGGCCCTATTCCACGCTCAGGTCTCATTCCTCCCATTCCAAACTCCACTTTCGGTGTGCCAAGTGGGGGCCCTCTCCTGGAGTTGCCCTCTTCAAACTCTGACCCTGAGAAAGCCCACCAAAAGTCAACCCCTTCTTGGGGCTGCCTGAGACCACACCTATGGGCTACTTAAGATCTGGTAGCCATATTTGCCAAGAGATACCTTGCCTACCATCCTGAGGGGGTCACCCAGGAGTGCTTTGCTCAGATTAAACCTGGATTTAATAATCCAGGCTGATTGATTCATTACACTGGCGGGGGTGGGTTTCTATTAGCCGGGGATTCAAAACTTAACAGTGGGGCCAGTAGGGAGCAGTTCAGGGCATATGTGTGAGGTCTTCGCTTGTGCTGGTGGGGAGGGATCATGATTCCTGTGAATCTATCTGAATCACAACACACCTCACTGCATTCAGGTCTTAAATGACGCTGGCCTGAGGATTATCTTTGCAGTGGCAGAGATAGCAAATGGATGCACACAGAACCTTGAGCAACACGGACAGACAGAATTCCTCGTCTCTTAGCTCAGCCTGTGTATCTCAGCAGCCCTATGGGGTTCTGCTTTCCTCACACTTTGTGAGGGTAACAGGATAGGTTTGGCTTGAGGACAAAGTTAAGGGCTTCCTATTCCCCCAAACACAAGCTCCCTGAGGTAGGAGGGTCGGTCCTCCCAAGAGGCCATTCCCAGATGCACAGGCCCAGCAGGGCCAGCAGAGGTCACTGCGTGGGTACAAATGTGGCTTGCAGAGCAAGCTGCTCGCGGCCGCCCCCTCATCCTCGCTCTGACGCCTCCTGCAGTCCGGAGCTGGGCGCCCAGAGCGTGTTACGGTTTTTGTCGTGTTGAAAGAGGCCGGTGGCGGTGGGCGGCTGGTGCCGAGTGCAATATGCCTGGCTGTGCGCCCCGGCCCCACACTCCGACCACCACGCCCCTCCCGCGCGCGATCACCAGAGATCTGCCTGGGCTCTGCTGCCATTTCCATGTCCCAGTCTGTACCTCGCGGGCAGCGGACACTAGCTCGAACCAGAGCCATAAACCCACAGCCTTTGCTGCCGGAAACTCACCTGACGCCATCATCAAAACCTGCATGTAGAGGGCGAGGAAAGTGGGCTAGTTATATTTTAGAGTAAGAATACCCCGAGCTCGTGGCCAGCCTTGCAGCAAGGACACTAAACACGAAGGCGGCCTGCATTTGAATTTAGACCATTCTCTTTTTTTGGTGGTGGTGGTGGGGCTTCTTGACAAGTTAATTCTCCTCATCCCTGCCTCCTGGCCTCTGCTGCTGTGCAAAGGGTGCAGTGAACTTACCTGCCTCATGGGGGTGCTACGAGGCCCTGAATAGCAACTTTGGGGGTGGCATGGCACAGGGTCAGGGCTGTTCCTGTTATCTACTATTGATATTAATGCCAAGATCTCCCAGTCCCAAAGTCTGCCAGAGGAAAGCGAGGCTCCTTCAGTCATGCTCAGAGCTGGCCATGGAGCCTTCAGTGCACCTCACTGCAGCAGGAAGGATGGGCTCTCACAGGGCTCCCCCACCAACCAGAGGCAAACATCCACATGCCAGAGAATGGTCCTCAGGGTATTCTCTCCAACCTTAGTGAGGATCATGGGTCTGTGGGTCCTTGGTGCCCTCACCAGGGTCTAAGTGAGAGGTCAGGAGGGACCCAAGCCTTTGCTGAATGCTATGAAGTCCTGTGTGTTTGGTTACATCCCCTGTTTCCAGCAGATGGGTCTAGTCTTTGGAGGACTCTGCAGGTCCTTCCTGTGGCTGTAGTTCCCCAGGCCTTCCTGGTGCCTATGCCTATTGAAAGAGCTCTTTGTACATGGCCATCTGGGAAAAGAATGGCAGTTGGAATGCCCCTGTAAATGCCTACCAGCATCATCCAGCCCCCTGGGTGGGTGAGGGCCATATAGCCTGCCAGGAGCATGATGCTCAACTGCAGACCAGATTCTTTGGTTCCCACACATCACGCATGGCAGGGCTGCCCCCTCTCTGTAAAGTGTGACAGAAGGAGCTATGGACTAGGAGTAAGGAGGCCTAGGTTGTTCTTGGGCACGGCTCTTAACCCCTTGATAGTAGGATCTTCATTTATACAGTATTATAATGGATAAACACACACACATACACACTTCAGTACTTGGGATGGAACCCAGACCATTGTGTGTGCTAGACAAGTGTCTGCCCTTGAGCCAAAAACTCAGCCCTGAAACAGAAATGATGGTAGCTGTCCTATGTGCTCCCCAGAAATTTGGAGAGACTGTACTTATAGGACTTTGACAGAAATGAAGGACAGAAGTAGGTGGCTAGAGTTCCTGCTGAGTTATTAAACTGCCACGGATCCTGCCCGGTCATTTCTGCGGGCAATCATGTGGTTGCTAAGGGAGGGCATGGAGGAGACAGATGGAGGACTTGGATCTCGGAGAATCTCTATTCTCACTCATTTTGTTGGAGAAGCAGAGCACTCATTCCTGCATGCAGACTTCAAAGAAACCCACAAGCATGGCTAAATATCCACCTCCAAATGCATCAAATATTTCCAAACTAGCAACAGCTGAGAGGTCAAGTGCCTCAGACTCTGGATTCTTCAAATTTGGGAGAGAATAGTTTAGGAAGACTTCTGGAAGAAGAAAACAAACGGGTTCTTAAAAGAGATGAGTCAAGGAAAGGGTCGAGGGCCGTGCTGGTGGTAGTGATGGAGTCAGAGGCCAGGTTAGTTAAAGTTACATCCAGCCACAGATTGGAGAGATTGGACTGTGGTTTCTGGGTTAACAGAGGTATTGAAAAAATGGTGTGGAAGGAACAGTGAGCAGATCTCCTTACTGGTGCTGTCAAATAAGGACCAGAGTTAGTTGAGAAGGAGGACTTTGCCTGGGTAGACTAACTCAGTCAGCATCATCAAAAGGCCTAGATTAATGTGGCCCATCGCCACAGGTTAATTTCCTGAAACAAAGATTGTCATGCAGGATGTTTACTGGACAGGATGATAGTAAGGCACAGAGGACAGAATGTCATTCTGTGCCACAGTTAGGGTTCCAGCTGACCCGAAAGGGGGTTCTGAGAAAGTTGGCTCTTCTGAGAGGTTCCTACTTCAGCTTGGGGAGCTGGGACATTATGTCTGTCCATCAATCAGTCATGGGATGGGAATGCCTTTAGTAGATGCTTGTACCTGTTGGGGCAGCAGAACTTGTAGAGGGGACCATCTCTGAGTGGTCAGCAACCAGAGGCTGCCAGAAGCTATGGGTATGAGAGGTCTATCCTACAAGCTGGCCTGGTTGATGCACACTTGGAAGGGCTCTTACAGTGTCCAAACCTTCTGCTTAGGCTCTATGATCAATGCTGACCTCTTAGAAACTTCTAGGGCAGGACCATTTGTCCTCTTTTCTCTCCTGTTTTTAGGACCTTACAGGAAAAAGTGGATCTCAACACCGTTTGGTGCAACAATCCTCAACCTAGTGAAAGGCGCATTTTAGATGTATCCACAGGCTCTTGTTAAATCCTCAGTAGATGATGATGAGCCAACCCTCTGCCACCCAATGAAGACCAAATAATAAGCCCTGTTTGCATTGTGGTGACTGAGCTTTGAGAAAAAGATGAAGGTGCCTTTGCCCTTATCTTCAGCCTCCTCTTTAGGTTTCTCACCTTTGTTTTCTTTGTGGATCCCTGTGACCAACTTTCTTAGTCACTGTTCAATTGCTGTGAAGACATACCATGACCAAGTTAACTCAAAATTAAAGCATTTAATTGGGGGCTTGCTCACATTTTCATCACAACAGGGAACATGGGGGCCCACAGGCAGACATGGTGATGGAGAAGTAGCTGAGAGTTCTATATCCTGGTTTGTAGGCAGCAGGGAGATAAATAGACAGACAGATAGACAGGCAGATAAATCAATAGATTGGATTTGGCATGGCTTTTGAAACTTCAAAGGCCATCTTTAAATTCACACTTCTACCAATGAGGCCACACCTCTTAATCCTTCTAATCCTTTCAAAGAATTCCACTCCCTGGTGACAAAGCTTTCAAACATGTGAGCCCATGGGGCCATTCTTATTCAAACCACCACAGCAACCTATACCCGGACTGTATCTCTCTATCTGACTTATCCTTGTTTGTCCTGGTCCTCTCATCCCTGGAATAAGTGCAGCTGGGCTAAGAAAATGAGTTAATGTATAAACAGTATTCAAAATGGTGCCAGACACTTGCTGAGACCCTCAGCGACACTACTTATTGTCACTCCCTCCTTCGACACACTGTGTCCTTCACCATCCTTAAATAGCCCCACACTTTAAAAGCTTGCTTGCTTTCCCTTGGTAAGCAGATAGCACATTCTTTCTAGCACATACCTTCCAGCACTGTGCCTGACACAGAATGGATGATCAATAACAGCATGCAGAATGAATGGAGACAATGTACTTCTGGTGGTAGAATTAAAAAAAGACTCCTTAAAGCATATTTAATCAGGGCTACTTAGTGGTGGTTCACTGACAATGGTCAGCTGTGGTACCTTGTTGTTTAATAATTACTGAATATTGAGTCAATGAGTTAATATAGGTAGATGGTTGGTTGGGCAGACAGATGGATAGATCGAAGACAAACAGATGGATAGTAAACTGTGTGGAAGGAGGCCAGGGTTTGCAGGGTGGGAAGGAAAGGACAATAACATTTCACAGCTTCCCAGCCAGTCAGGGATGAATTGGGGAAGGGACCCCTGAAGAGCCCTTGCAGCCCCTGTGGTCTTGCTTAGGTGGGAAGAAAGAAGTGCTGCCCCTGCAGGTCCCCACCTGCAGGGAGTGTGTCTGCAGGGAGGGTGCTCAGGTCATTACTCACGGCTGACACATCCCCGAGGTCATGACAAATGCTCTGTGCTGAATCAGGAAGAGAAGGAGAGCAGGTGGATGGGCTTTACTGGAGAAAGCCTAGAGATGGGAAACCAGAAGCCACGGTGCCAGTGTATTAAGGGGACTGACAGACAGTTCCCCGAGGAAGGAATCAGGGCCCTGGACAATCACCTTGTAAGAAGCTATGGAGGCTTTTACTTCTCAGAGAGTATGGTTGGGTGCATGTCTAGCCTCTGTTTCAAGGATTTTCTGCTCCAGAGTGGTCTTGCATTTGTCCACTGGTGGGATAAGCAGGCAGGTGGTCAGGTTGACAGGCAGAAAGACTTTGTTGATAGACCCTTGGATGAGATAGCTGGGGTTTGTCAGTTGAATTGGTAAGTGACCATACTAGCCAATTGCTTCACTACTGTGATGAAATTCTCGACATAAACAGCTTAAAGGAGGTCATTTTTATTTTGGCTCTTGGTTTCAGAGAGTTTGGTGCAGGGCCGTTTGGCCCTGTGTTTCTGGACTTACTGTGAGTCAGAGAGAGCATCACAGTAGTAGGAGAGTGCGGAGGAAGGAGCTGCTGTCTCTGGTGGACAGGAACCAGGGCTCAAGGAGGAAGATGAGAGAGGTATAACCTTCAGAGCCATATCCTCTCTGATCTCCTCCCTCCAGCGAAGCTCTCCCTCCTGAAGCTTCAGGGACCTCCCAAGATGGTCCTACTAGATAACTATGTTTTCAACTCATGAGCTAGCGCAGGGCAATTCGTATTGAAATCACGACAGGGATGCTTTAGTGCAATTAGCACCAAGTGCCATGGAAGAGCGAATTGGTAAGAGGCAAGACAGTGACTGTCTCCTTGCCAAACAGAACCCTTGCTGGTGGTTCTGTAAGGGGCACAAAACATCTGAGGGCTGTAATTCTACCTAGAGAGGAAGGACAGTACTTTCTAGAGCATGCATGTCCAGGACAGCTCTGTATAAGCAGGAATTCTCCTGGCTCCAAAAGAAGGTTGTGTCTTCTTTAAGAAATAGAGTTTATTCAAGAGGATCGTTTTATACTACTTATTTGTGGTGTTTTGTTCCCAAGCTTGTTCCCATTCACACACAGCCTGCTAACACAGCCTCCTTTCACTTCCTCTGGAAGATCTGGGGTTACTTGCCTTTAGCTTGGGGACAAGAGCTGAAAAGTAGGTGAGAAATAGCTAGACCATCTGCCTGTGGGTCTGGCTCCCTTCTGCAGCAGGAGGTTTGACCACAGGGCTGGAGGAGGTAGGCTTCCAGGAAGTACACAGGGGGAATTCTTTTCTTCATCCTCTAGTTTTCTTTGTGGCCCCCTGGTGCCTGCCTCAAGGCAGAATCTCAGGAGGGTGTGGGCTAGGCCGGGCTTTCAGCACTGTTGCCACCCTATGATGGGTCAGGAACTACTTTGTCCCCCTCCCCATCTTGGTTCCTTCCCCGTGACTTAGGACTGGGCTGTTCAGTGTAGCTTGGGAAGTAGGGAGGGAGAGAGGGGGAGTCTAGCACCACATGTCCTGGAAGGACAATTGTGAAAATATAAAAAGCCTCTGGTCTTGGGGCCAAGTCACATGGCTGGGTGGCCTGCCACCTTGGCGGTTGAGTTGTCAGTTTCTGGGAGGTTGAAGTTACAGCTTCAGTGGGGGGCAGGGGAAAGCTGGCTCGTAAAGACAATAGCTCTGAGTTGGGTCATTATTGTACTCTCCTGCAGATGTCTTCCAGGTCCAGAGGAGAAAAATGAGGCTCAGGGCCATGGCTGGCCAGGCATACTCTAACTCGTACTATGATGTGGGAGTCCCATCTGTGTGCTGTGATTACCATAC
>LOJH01022982.1:576-17602 GCA_001685095.1 Ellobius talpinus | reverse complement strand
TGTGTGTGTGTGTGTGTGTGTGTGTGTGTGTGTGTAGTATATATATAACACTTGGAACTTCTTATAATTGGATTTGGATCTGGGCAGAGACTTATTCTACCCTCCCCACAGTCCTACCCACATCCCCCACCCCTGGTCCCCATCCCCCATCACTACCTGCTCACTATTGGGGAGGGGAAAAGAAGAGGAGAGTGACTTGTAGGATGGAATCAAATGTCTAGGTAGTTTCAAACAGACTTCATTCTTTTTCCTATATTGGTAAAAATATTTTTCTATGGATGCAGCTGGTCAGGAGGATTGGGTTTTTTTTAAATAATTTAGTAAATTTAATAAACCATAAAGCTTGTCATTTTAACCTTTCATTGCCACAATTGAGATCAAACCCTGATCTTTGTACATGCTAGAGAAATGGTCTACCAAAGAGCTAAACCTTTGAGACAATTTAAATGTCTTAAGTGTAAAATTCTGTAGCACTAAGTGCATTCGTGAAGTTGTGGGAACATAAATCTATCCTTTTCCAGAACTTTTTCATCATCACAAACAAAAACTTTCCATAACCATAAAAATTGCTCCCTGTTACTTCTTCCCTAGAGGAGAGTTACTTGACAACAGTGCAGATTTGTGACCTGAAAGTCTGTGCCCTGTGTACCCTTTTGTTAAAGCATTTTAACATTTCATTTATTTAAAAAGGATTTACTGAGCAACTCTACTGGTGTTCTGTGACAACTAACCTCCAAATTCAAATATTCCCTCATGGAAAGAGGTTCTTTAAGACCATAAAAATAAGCACAGTCTCAAAAGTCCTAGGAAGTTATCAAGGAGAATGAGATCCGTAAAACCCCAAAGTTATGAGAGCAAGAACAGTTGCCTCAGAGAGGAGACTAGCCAATGAGATAGACATTGCAGGTTGTGCATAGAGCTCCAGGGAACTACTTTCCTGAGATGTCAGCCATGCTGAGGGGTTTTCAATGATGCATTCACCTTTGAGGCTCCATCTGCTTGCAGGTAACCCATCATCCTGTACATAATTCCTTCATCTGCCTGCAGGTAAGCCATCATCCTGTGCATAACTCCTCCAACTGCTTGCAGGTAGCCCATCATCCTGTGCATTTGCCTTTGTGTCTCTATCTGCCTGCGGGGAACCCATCATCCTGTGCATAACTACAGGAAGCTCACTGGTTCCCTAGACTTGAGAGGAATCATTTTCTATCTAGGGTAACATCAGTTTACAAGTTCCCAGGAGAAGTCACATAACAGCTAGGTGTGAGGCAATAACAGAGCATCAAATAAATAGTGATTTTTTTCTGTAAAAGAACTTACCATGAGTTGAGACACATAAATAAATAATATTCACAAAATATAATAGATACAGGAGAGAGAATGGGAGGAAGAAAAAGTGAGGATGTACACAGAAATTGAAGTGTAGCAAGCACTCGCTCAAAACATTCCCATGAAGTAGCTGGTGTGATTATATTTTCTCAGGTAAGAAATCTGTAACCTAGAAGGGCAAAACAAGTTGTCCTTAGATGTAGGGTGCTGTTTAGAAGGATCAATAAATATAGAGGTGAATAGGAGTCATGTGTTCTAATTCAGATTTTACAATTGGCCTACTTCCTGTATTTACAATTGTGCTTGCAATTTTCTTGCTGTAGCTTTTTTATTATTTCTGTAAGTTGGTAGAACTCTTCTAGCAGATTAGTGAATGCTTTCGTCAAAAAGATTTGGGAAGGGCAATGTGATGGTTAATCTCAACTTGGCAAGATCACTTAGGTGTGCCTCTGTACATACCCGTGTCAGATTATCTCGGCTGGATTAGTTAAGGTGGACAGACCTGCCCACTGTTGGTGGCATCATTTCCTGGACTACGATCCTGGACTGTACAGAAAGGAGAAAGTGAGCTGAGCACAAGTGTGAACCACTACCAGCTTCTTGATGTCACAGTCGGGATGCACTGTGACAAGCTTCCCCAAGCTCCTACTGTTAAAACTTCCTGCAGTGATGATGGACTGACTATAACTTCAAACTGTGAAACCAAATAAATTCTTCCTTTCTAAATTGCTTTAATCATCATGAGATCTTATAACAGAAGCAGAAAAGTCACTAAGACAGAGTGGACAGTGGAGAGTTCTCTACATAGATCTAACAGAGATAGACTGGAGAGAATTATATACTTATTCTGGAATCTGGAACTTATCCAAGGAATGCTTTAGAGCAGAGACTCTGGGATTGCAGAAACAAGACCTCTGATGAGCTTGTGACATGAAGCACTACCTTGCTAAACTTGATATTTTCTGTGATGGGTCATCTTAACGTCTTCTTGACATACCTGGGAAGATGGACCCTTATTTGAAGAATTGCATCTAATTAGGTTAGCCTGCAAAGCTAATTACCTGGTTAAAATGTCAATGATTATATAGACTGAAATTGCAAGTTTCATGTGCAGTTTTAATTTACTTTGGGTTATCTAGCCCCACAAATAACCACTCCCTTGCCCGCCTGTATGTCAGACTTAACATGCTGTGACTAATAGATAAAAATCCTTTGTATTCTATTAACTTAAAAACGAAAGACCCAAACCTCTAGTTTCCACCAACCAAAGTACTAAGAATAGCATCAGGTAGTATATGAGGTGTTTATCTGAGGGCTCCCCTACTCCCACTTTTTTCAAGTCAAACTACTTAATGTTTTTCCAATGTATTTGAAAAAAATATTTATTACTTTCTTTGTTCTGTTACCCTAAAATCTCCATAGAACTGTTAACAAATTGGAGCTTGAAATTTGGCATAATTCAATCTGTCTTCCTGGCTATGCTCACTCATAATTGGCTGCAGAATAAATAATCTCTTAAACCCTTTGATGCAAGAGTTGTGTTTTTGCATCAGCACTTTAAAGAGTTAATCTGTTTCTAGAAAGCCTAAGTAGCCAATTCTCAGAAAGCCATTTATGTCCAGATCACCAGATGCAAGGGAATAACAGCACCATACATCTGCGAGAAGATGCACCCAAAGCCATCAGACTCTGTGTAGAGCATAAGAATCACTTCTAAAGCAGATTTTATTCCCTGAAGCCTGAGCCACTGTTTTAGAAAAACCCTCTCTTACACCTCCCTCTGTTACTCCACTGTCTCATTTTTCTCAATTACAGTACATTTTAAATATAATTATCTGGTTTGTTCACATGGGAATTAATATAAGATGCATTGCAGATTTAAAATCTGTTGCATGAGAAGACCACACTAGAAGATAGGCTTTCGAGAAGGAATGTGTAATTCTTCTTTCAGCACATGTAAGTCTAAACCTCTGATTAGTTCTTGTTCAAGAGAGGCCTTGCTGTTTATAGTGTTTCTTCCTAAACATCATCTGTATCGGGAAAAGGAAGAAGAATAGCACAGAGATGCTCACCATTCCTTTCTCTTCTCCAGTGGACAGTTTATTAATTACTGGGCTTTAATACTTGGAACACATTACCATAATAGTCTAAATGCAGTCCATAGGAATTCATATCTTTGTTTCTTTTATGTTCAAGGTTTAGAAGATGTCCTTAATATTCTTCAGTTCCATCATAAAATAAACCATAGTGCCTCCAAAGAACCATTAAATCAATGGATTGAATTAGCATTGATTAAATTCAATTCAGTCTAGGTAGTTCAAACAGTCAAGGTGAACCATTTCATCATCTGTGCGTCTGTACTAAAGGAGAAAAAGATGTTCTAAAAAAAGACAACCATCAGGATCCAGATTTCTCAGGGACAAAATTCACACTGTGCACAAGAAAAATCATTAAATAAAACAAGTTTACCTAAAATAACACACACACACACACACACACACACAAACACCTTAAAGGGAGTCATGCCACTTGGGTTGTCAGTGCTCCCCGTAAGAACAATAGACTAACAAAACCCAGAGCCAGGCACACGAGAGCTCTCTTTGAATGATTGATCAGGGTAGTCCAAGTGACCCTCAAAGCAATGTAGACTGGCTGCTGGTCTTGGTGACCTCTCAGGGAGGATGAGAAGACTTTGTTGACTGTAGTCACCTCTCAGGGAAGAAAGGAAAGCCCTATTGCTGAAGATGCCATACACTTAGGACAAACAACTTAAATTATAGCTGCATCTAACCTGAAAGCCTCCTTCCTGAAGTCCTGCTTCCATGGTACTAGAAAACACTGTGCAAGCTACCAAAGAAGGGAAGCAATTACTGTAGCCCTTCCCTGCGGTGATGTCTATGAACCATGACAATTGCAAGAATGGCAAGATAATCTTAAAGCAGTAAGTGGCAGTGACAAGCAAGTGGGCTTAAGGACCACTCAACAGGAGGGAAACCAGCCTGGTTCTAGAATTCTAGACAGCCTCCCAGGGTTGGTGAGGTCATGGATCTTAGAAGAGCAACCACTACCATTTCTTTGCTAGAGCAGCATCATTCATAACTACATTCTAAATCTCATCCTTGTGCCCTCAGATAAGTCTAGCTATCACTCTTCATCAAGGAAGCTCCTCTTCACAGTCAACAGAGAGCATCACAGAAAACCACAGCCAGACACACTGCAGAAATCAATGGACTGTGGGGAGTGCAGCCCCCATGAGCACATCGACCAACTGCGCCTGCATGTATGGCTCAGGAAACATTGCAGAAAAGGGTGAAAAGATTGCAAGAGCCAGAATGCTAGGAAGTCTGCTGTCAAACAGTCTCTCGTACAAGTGCTGCATAAACAAGATCCGAACAATGGCAGTAACAATAGGCATGTTAGCATGGGAAGCAGTAATCTCAAAGATCAGTCCTCTGCATAAGGAACTACAAAGAGCTGATGGCTCCTCAGAGGCTGAGAGCTAACCTCTCCCAAAAATGAGCCCCTTAATAGGCTGTACAGTACAAAGTGATCGGCCCTGTGGCATCAAATTCTGGTTATGCTTAACTATCTGAAATGGCTATTGATGCTGAATGCTTTCCATGTATAATGCTTTCCATTGGATAATTTTTTGTAAAGTATATCAGAGTTTTGCCTCTGTTTTGATTGGCATGCTTGCTTGCTTTCTGATTAGTTCTTCATCTTGTTTCATTTCCAGGTTTTGGCATAATCTGAGATCTTGCATATTCTATGCAAGCACATTACTTCTGGGCTTCAGCTAAAGTCTTCAGTTTTGAGGCAGACCTCAAATTCTCAAACCTCCACCTTTGTCTCCAGAGTGCTGGGATACAGGCATGACCCACCATGCCTAGCCATAGCTTCAGGCCAAATACATGATTTTCAAATATTCTTTGCAAATCTGTGGCCCTCATCTTTATTTTGGCAATATCTTAAGTAAAGCAATCATTTGCACTTTGGCAAGGCCAAACCAACCCATTCTTTTCTCTATGGATCTTACATTGGTGTTATTTTTAGACACTCTCAGATGACACCAGCCCAGTAAGATTTCTCCTAAGAAAGTACTTTTAAAGAAAGAAAATGCTGTATTACCAAGGATATTTCTCACCCTGTGACGAATATGAAAAATGAAGCTCATTTCAGGTTTTTAGAAAAGGGTGAGGGCATGACTTACAGCCCTGTGATCCTTTGGCTATAAAAAATATTTGAATGCAACTAGTGTCATAAGAAAGCTTTTATAAGTTAGAGATGATACAATTATATATGCTTTATCACAAAAATTACAGTAAAAATAACAAACCAAACACTGCTTAAAAAGAGATAATGGAAGTTCAATTCAAAAGTCAGCACAGGTAGACTACATTGATTTTACACAACTTTTAAAGTTTTTTCCATTTCTGCTTTTTCTCTAATTTTTCTTATATTTCCAAAATAAGCACAGCAAAATTTTATTTATTTTAGTATCCACTATTGATGTTTTGCCTTTCGTGGGAGACTAAGAATTATAATGACTGTTCTTGCAATTTGGCTAATTGCAGAGGGGATTGAAGTGGGCAGGGAACGATATGACTGCCAGGTAGGGTGAAGGTGCTTCAGAGTTGGGGTGATAGTGAGAACAGGGACAAGTCTGATAATATTCAAGGACAGCAGTTATAGCCTATGCTTTCCCAGTCTTTCCCCTGATAACGTTCAAGGACAGCAGTTATTACAGCCTAGGCTGTCACAGCCTTCCCATTTCTCTCTTCTCTTCACTGCTTCGATGACTGTATGCCAAGACTACTGAAAACAGCCCCGATTTCTGCAGAGAGGGAGAATATGTCCTGACTCACTGCTAAGGACTGTGTGGTTTCCACCTTGCACTTTGTGTTTCCAAGAGGTCTGAAGCAACACCTCCTTCCTGCCTCTCTCTCAATCAGCTCTTCTCTACACTATGCTCTCCAGTGAGCTATTGTTCCTGCTATCCTATTAGCTTTTCTCAGCTTGAGATGGGTTGAGTTTTGAAAATTATCTTTCGCCTAATATCTCCCAAGTGGCCATGTGACTTGCCTTTTTTTTTGACCTCCTGTCCTGAGTTGTGAAGTTGTCTTACACTTTCTTTCTTAAACACAATTGCTGCTGCATTTTGTACCAGGGCGGTACTGGCCCCAAGGAGGAAAGTAACCACCACTGTGTTCTTCAGGAAGATAAATGAAAATCTCATAGTGGATAGAAGTTTACCAGCAAGCTCTGCAGCCTTTATACTATTTATACCAATTTCCATTTCGTACTTGGCAGTCTACACAAACTGAACACGCTGATTAAGTTAATTTGCTCTGAGGTGATCTTAGGTTCTTTAGGTGACACATATTTCACCTAGGAAATGCAGACCCCAGCTGCAAAACACAAAGAAGTACTGAACGGTGCAAGCAGGAAGCGAGGTATCACAGTGGTTCAGATAATAGACCAAGTCATGAGTGGCATGCCTCCCATCCATACGCTGAGGGTCTCTGGACGTAACTTAGGTCCTTTCACCTGGGAGCAGGGCTGTGCTAATACATAAAGGCAGGGGCTCACAGGCAATCTTTTGAATATATGCTTGTTTGAAAATCATTCTTTGCCTTGCAGACTTTGTAGGAATTGTACTTAAGGGTTGCCAAGGAACTTCAGAATAATTATTACGTGATTTGAAGGCTTAGAGTTCCAGGTGACATTAGGAGGCTATTTTTAGTCGTTCACTACAATCGTTCTTCTCCAAAGCCTCTCACACAATCATGGGTCATTTCTTGAGTCTGATGAGAATACAAGACATTAAATATGTTCAAAGGAGGTTGAGTGATTTGGGGGGTTTGAGTTCCACTGAGGTCATCCAAATCAGAGCCCTTCACGTGGGACACACAAAGGCAGGAATTTAATAAAAACTAACACCTGCTTAGGGACCTTTATTGCACTAGGCACAAAAGTGCCTACTCTAGCTTGAAACATGATTAAAATTGCCTCTGATCACACTGCTAGTCATTCTCAGCACTGACATGAAATTCCCTGTGATAGTGTTCCCTGTGATGGCTGCCAGAGTGGGAAATCCTCTGAGGATTTTGCCTTCTCGACAGGAAAATCTTGGGCTGACAACTTCCTTTGCTCAACATTGGAAGTTGCCTTTCTTCCCTGGTCATCAGCGTAATTCTAATGAACTGCTTTATCAATTCCTCTCACAGTGCACAAATGCTTGACATAGTTGGTATGGGTAGTTGTTTATAGACTCATAAATACATCGATGGCAATTCAATATAGGCTCAGAATTACACTGGATGTATATGCGTTAATGGTTAAATGAATGTATATAATACTAGAGCATGGTGTTTGATTATTTATTATCCAGAGCCATATTTAGCACTTAATATGTATCAGACAACAGATTGGGCACTGGAGTCGCAATCAGGAATTGCATAATCAGAGGAAACAAACAACCCCTGTCCTCCAGGAAGCTGGTCTATTGAGAGATGCTAATGAGTAAAAAGAAGCCGGAAAGTCTCACAGGAATGGACCAACTCCAGACTTAGAGGATGGAAGGAGCCTTTCTTAGGCTGTTGGGCTGAGACATGAAGGATGGGGACGGACCAACAAGATGACTCCATGGGTAAAGCACATGCTGTGGAAGTCTGACAGTGTTATTTAGTTCCCAAGTCAAGATGGAAGAAGAGAACTGGCTCCACCGAGCTGTCCTCTGACATCCACACCTGAGCTGTGGCACTCTCATGCCCTCTCCACTCCCCAAAATGCCCCTCAACAACAGCAAATAATAACATTTAAGGAAAAAAAGTAAATTAAGACTGGAGTCGATTACTAGGAAGTGTGCAGACTCATGCATGTACAGGTGAGAGACTGGAGGAAAGGGACCTAGGAGCAGAGCTATGAATCTCCAGGTCACACTCTGCTAATGAGGAAGGATGGGAAAGGTTGTGATGGGCTTGTTCAGGGTCGTGTAGAATGGGGGAAAGTCCAGATGAGGCCTGGTGAACCCTCACGAGCTAGGACGACCAAGCCTGTGCAGGCTAGTTGATGAGATTTCCCACAAGAGGGCGCCCTAATAGAGGAAATCCCGGCTCGCCCATTAACACCCTGTCTGATTTGCCAGCTCTCTGAGTAAAGCTCAGATAAACATCCCCTGATGATGACAGTGAAGGGCATAGTCGACTTAAACTCCTGGAGTTGAGTCACGGGTGTTCCCGTGATTTTACAAACAAAAGACTCCTCTTGGCCAGGGATCTATTTTCTGAGAAGTCACAACAAGTGAACCTCAGAGGATTTATAAGGCCTGAGTTTACCGCATTAGCAATGAGCTGCTTCCTCTTGGCCCCCAACACGTCACCATCAGCTCTCCTAGGAGACCAAGACAAAGTGTTTTAGTTTAGGTGAACTACTACAGTCACTCAGGCATCCCTAAAAATATGCCTGGCACCTTAGAGTCACTCGGCTTCCCACTGATTTTTATCTTGGAATTTCAACCTATTTCCTCAGGAAGTGCTATAATCTAATGAGCAGACCACAGCATCTGGCATTCTAAGCCCAAGCTGTGCCTCTATTGATCGCTTAAATCAAAAGAACAAATGGACCCCATTTCCCATTTTCTCAAGACCTCTGTTAGAAGGAAGGGTGCTCCTCACCCGCAGAGCTGGCGACAAGGTGATATATGGTAAGAATCAGCTATGATCTGACAGGGCCCCTCCCCTGTCTGGGTCCTTTCCTTAGCTCTTGAGGGCTTTAGTATGATGTGTTACCGTTCTGAACTGTCTGCCTCCAATGGGGATGTCTCAGACTTCACACTGTCTCCAGCAAACCTTGGTTCCTCAGAGGTTATGTATTTGAAGGCATGACTAGCAACATCTGTGTGACAGGAGAACATCTGTCGGCTCCCGCTAAAACGAGCTGGCCCAGGACAATAGCAATTGTTTTAAGTTGCACGGACCTCCACCGGTTTCTCCCCTGGTTTTCCCTTAGGCTGGTATTGTATCAAAGAGAAGGAAGGAAGTGACTAAGAAAAGGAAGTGTGTCTAAGTCATTTTAAAAGTATATTTTTCAAATGACAAAATTCCCCTCCCCACCCTAGAGCAAGGACTTCAGGCCCTGCGAAGGACACTGTGTATAGAAACATAAATCTTGAAGGGCCCGTCCTCTGCCTGCCCCTACTCTCCTGCATACAGGTCATGCTTCGAATTTTCCTTAGTTTTCCCAGCAATCTCTGCAGCACCCCCAGCCCCACCCCAAGCCCACTTAATTCACAGTGTGTCTGCCTTTTCTTCCTTTTCCCCACCAGTCTGTCAAAGACATGCCTATTTTCTGTTTCAGCAGTTTCATTTCTTCCACCCATGGGATCCTCTCTCTGGGTGCGCACTGACTAGCTATGTCTTCTGGAGCTGGCCCAGTGCCTTTGCTGACTGTCCCCCTCGGCTCCCTTCCACGCTGCTTTTACTCGGGATCATCCCTGTTAGCCTTGACTAGCAAAGCTAATGGATGCAGTGCAGTTGTCAGGAGAAATCACTTCCAGTGGCATTTAACCCCTGAAATGGGAAAACAGGAGTTTTGTTCTTTGTGGTCTCAAGCCCTGAGTAGCAGAAGCTAACTTTCCTGGGCAGCTTTTAGCTTCAGGCAGAGACAGGTGTGGTTGTAGAGGGTCAGCTCTGACGTGAGGACGCACACAACGTGTGCATGTGCCACATGCCTGCTCCATAAAGCGTGTACGCCTGGTGCAAGCCCCCACTTTCAACCTCTCCGCGTGCAAGAGATATGCTTGTGAGGAAGCTCTTTCTGTTTTTTGGTTTTGGCTTTGGGTTTTTCCCCCTTTGACATACAGTTAGGCTAAACCAGCAAACCCTGCCATCTGCACTGCTTTCGATACAGTAGATTGTGAAAAGCTGTTGGCTGCCTGGCCTTTTTCTGTCAGCCTTGGCTAGAAGACGCATCCAGATAAAACACTTCCGCCATCGACACATGAAACACTGAGATGACCACAGAGTCATAGGTCCTTGGTAAAGTCTTCACTCTAGCCCTGAATTCTTCTCGTGGGCTGACTGTTCTGCTGCTGGAGCACAGCAGTGGACCGCTCCACTTCCCTTTCAGGATACGTGTCTTGTGAGTTTGGGTTGTGTTTGGCATGAGGCGCTAAGCCTTCCCTGGGATCCTCAGCTGCGTTCCCTATTTTTCATTAACACTTACACTTAAGCAGCTCATCCTAATTCTCTCGCTCCTGTTCTGCATGAACTATCTGCTGGCAGTTGCCATGCCAACCCCAAATCCTGGGGTCCTGCTGCTCAATCACAAGCTACTGTTAGCATATTTTTAATAGCACCTGATTGCCCTCCAAAGGCCTTCGAGTCGCTGAGCTCCATTAGTTCACAGTGTCATGAGACTTGATTGCATATTTACTGTGTGGATTAGGAAGAGCTGCGCTGCACAGCTAGTCTCCCGAGCTCAGCCTTCCGTGAGTGCCAGGCTGGTGTCCTGGGTCTCATTCAAAGAGAAGAACACGACAATCCTGTGGTCCATTGGCGAATCATTTCTTATGCCCTGGATCTGACTTACCATAATGTGTAAAGCCAGATGCCTCCCAAACCTGTGGAAGACTTTCTTTGCTGTTTTTTGTTTTGTTTTGTTTTTCTGTTTTCTGAGACAGGGTATCTGTAACAGCCCTGGCTATCCTGGAACTTGCTCTGTAGACCAGGCTGGTTTTGAACTCACAGAGATCTGCCTACTACTGCGAGTGGTGAGATTAAAGGCATGTGTCATCACCACCAGCCTGTCTTTGTTCTTAACTGAAAGAAGAGTAGCTTCCTTCCAGTGTTCAGGGAACTGGGCAGGGTGCTATTGCTCTGGTGATTTTTCTAGTTTAAGTCCAACTAGATGGAGGAAGAAAAGCGTTTCAGATGCCAGTGCCTCTTCAGCAAGAGATTAAAGAAGGAATGATGAATTAGAAGTTCTTATAATAAAGAGTGTTATTTGAAAGTAAACAGTTAGGATCTTCTCAAATGAGGTTATTTCTCTGAGACACTGAAAACTCTCAGCAGTATTGAGATAAGTAGAATTTTGATATCTAAAGTGGAGACAAGAAGAAATTTAAAATTGCTAATAAAGTTTGCTTAAGACAAACAAAAAATTTAATTGTTATTTAATATGTTGCTATGTGAACAAGGACATTGGAAGCTCAGATTCTTGTGGAGACATGACAGATAAGGAGGCAAAGGGGTGGTGGGATTCCAATGGAAGATGGCAAAAGGCATTGGGCCTTCAGCATCAGTTATGCAAATATAAGAGACTTCAGGACTGTATTCATCTAGAGAACATCCACTCCAGTGCCACTTCTTCATAGAGCTAAAGAATGTTTAAATATGTATTTACAGAAAAAACTTCCAGTTTTAAAATATTGAATATCAAGTAGTTGTACTTCACAGCACTGGGAAACTCAGGCATGTACTGGTCCATGTACTGTGCTCACCTGGTTTGTACTGGTCCACACATACACACACACACACACACACACACACACACACAGTCTTTACAAAATCAAATTCAGTTTTATAAAATTTATAACCTATTCTTAAAAGAATCTTGTAATTGGGTCTAATATTCAGGTCTTTGAAATAGTTTGACTTAGTTTTTTGTCTTCTTATTAATTTTTAATTGTCAAATAAGAATTCTGTCTATGGTCACAATGTGATGGTTTTATTTATGTATACATTGTAGAGACATTCAATCAAGTTAATTAACTTCACATCATCAACCTGTGTGGTGAAAATATGAAAATGTTATTCTTGTAGCAATTTTGAGGCATACACTATAGTATTGCTGCCTGCCATTACTAAACAATGTAACACAGCATCAAAATTTACTATATTCTAACAGCTTCTCATCCCATTCCTTCATCTCTATGCCCAGTCTTCATTAAGCATTTTCAATCCTGAATTTGTTTTTCTATATGGTGGTAGGTAAGGATCCAACTTCATTTTTTTTAGCATGCAGATATATAATTTTCCAAGAACAATTCATTGGAAAGATAGTCCTTTTCCTATTGGATGTTCTGTGTACGTGAGTTAAAAGCCCTGTGATCACACATGTGGAGGTTTGTTTCTGGGCTTCATGCCATTTCATTCTTCTGTATGCCTGTCTTAACGACTCTGCTACACCAGTGGGGTTACTCTTGTTTTTGCGATGAGTATTGAAATCATGAAAGGTGAATTCTCACTTTAGCTCTTCCCATGGAGACTGTTTGACTCCTCTGGCTTCATTGGGATCTCACATGAAAGTTGTACCTGGATCTTTCTATTTATGCAAAAAATTACATTAGAATTTTGACAGGAATGATACTGAACCTAAAGTTAACTTTGGATAGTATTGACATCTTAAGAATATTGTGTCTTCCAATTTATTAACATGGGATTTGTTTCCATTTCCGTGTTCTTTAATTGCTTTCAGAAACATTTTTGCTGTTTTCAATATACAGGCTTTCTTCTACTTGGATAAGTTAATTCCTAAGTTTCTGCCCCGCCCCCACTCTTTCTTATTCTTTAGCTCAGACTGTCCTAAAACTTACTGTAGCCAAGGCTGGCCTCTAATTGACGGAAATCTTCCTGGATCAGCCTCCAGAGTCTTGGGAGTGCCTCAGTTGGAGCCACTGGGGCCACTTGTG
This sequence comes from Ellobius talpinus, assembly GCA_001685095.1. Taxonomy (NCBI): domain Eukaryota; kingdom Metazoa; phylum Chordata; class Mammalia; order Rodentia; family Cricetidae; genus Ellobius; species Ellobius talpinus. The sequence continues at coordinate 4,581 of LOJH01022982.1, read as the reverse complement.
AGATGGCTCACTCATATTACCGTCAGGTTTGTACTGGTTGGAAATATTTTCCAATATTTTTAAATATTTAATCTCTCATTTCCTAACTCCATGTATTACTTTGTGATCAGTTCATTTTGTGTGTATGTGGTAAAACATTTAAATTCCTTTCTTACACTTATTTTGCAGTATCAATCATTTTAAAATGTATTAGTCTGTTCAAATAGGTAAGCAATATGAAGTTGGAAAACTGGTGGTACACACCTGTAATTATAATTTTGGTTTGTGGCTCCGCATTTTATTAATACATATTTTGTGATAAATACATTTAGAGGAGTTACCAGTTCATGCCTAGGCCTTGTACAAGAGAAAAATGCGATTTTGTGACATCAGCCAAAGCACGACCACATAATTGTAAAAAAAAGAATAAAAGCAGTGTTTTTATCTACTCAATTTATACTTGTATAAATTAAATTGATAATGTCAGCTGCAGTCTCCATGGTGACCACAAGGAAAGTAGCTATAAGACTCCACACAATGGACAATATAGTGAAATACTACATAAAAGTATAAATTGGTTAAAAAGTAAAAAAATACAGATTATTGTTACAATAATACAGATTATATAATTGCCTGTGTACTCATTTGAACTATTCACTTTTCAAAGCATTCCCAATTCCTATTTGATATTGGTTTTGAACCCCAAGGATGCTGTGGCCTTTCTTGCAGTTTGTCTTTTCAGTTTTAATTTATCTAAGAATGTTTAATTTCCACCTCAGTTTTTAAGGGAGATCTTGTCAGATGTAGGGGTTATTGGCTGGCAACTTCCTTTTTTTTTCTCTTAGAACTTTGAATATATTGTCTTTGTGTCTTCAGTACTTTAAAGTTCCCAATGAGACATTTACTGATCATTTGAGAGTCTCACGTGTGTGATAAATTGCTCCTCTCAACTGCTTTCCAACTTCCTTGTCTTTGGTTATAAAAAGCCTTTGTTTAAGTCTGTTGGCTATCTGATCTGAACTCATTGAGTTCCTCAGATATTTATATTTACAGTAAAGCTTGTGAATTTATTTCAAATTTCTTTTCTTTGCACATTCCCTTCCTTCTCCTTCTGGAATCCCCAAAGGTAGGTAACTGCACTCCTTGCTGGTATCTGACAAACCAGTTAGAACTGGTTCCTCTCTTTTTCCACTCATCACAGTTAATAATTTCCCGCTTTTGAGTTAATTGATTCTGGCTTTAACCCAATCAAGTTGCCTGTGAGCCCATCTAGTGCAGCTCCATCCCATCTGCTGTGCTTCTCATCTTTAGACATTCTTCCCAGTGTCTTTGCATGTTTTGTGTTTCTTTGTCAATGTTTCTATTTCACTCATTTTTAATTTTCTTTGTTATTTTTCTCATCTTCATTTATTTCTTTGAAGGTCACTGTTCTGAAGGTTTTGTCTAGGATATTTTGTTTTTCAGAAATGATTTCTGTAAACTAGAAGTTTATGACTTGTAATGATTTTTGATTTTCTGTTTCCTTATGTGCCTTCTGGATTTTGTTGAAAACTGGACATTTAGGTATAATATTATATGAATGAGAAAATCAAATCCTTTCCATTACTATGAGTTTTCTATATCTGATATATATTTCTATATCTGTTCCTTTTCATTATTGTAGAGTATTCTTATGCTAGGGATTCACCTGAGACCCAGAATTCAGCTCTGACTGGTTTTAGGCAGTTGTTTTAGTATTTCCCTCAGCATGTGGACCACATTCTAGATTTCTTTAGGTATATAGTTGTTTTTATTTTTTAATATCTTTTTTCTTTAATTGAAAATTGATTTTTTTCATGTGATACATTCCACTTAATGTTTCCTGTCCCTGTACTCCTCTCAGCTTCCTCCCGACCTCCCTTCTCCCCATCTAGATCCACCCCCTTTCTGTCTCTCATTAGAAAACAAAAAAGCATCTACGGATAATAATAAAATAAAATAAGATAGAACAAAAACTAACTGTAATAGGCTAGAACAAACATCAAGAAATGGTACAAGAAACATATATATAGAGAGACCTACTCATTTGTACCCTCGGGAATCTCACAAAAACAGAGAACCAGAAGCCCTAATATACACATTAAACTGTAGGGTAAAGCAAATCAGTAAATACAATAAAATAAAAGTAGGAAAAAACCCTCTAACATGCAACAAGGAACCTACAAAGATGCCATTGAGTTCATTTTCTGTTGGCCATCTAGTGCTATCATGGTGTCTACCCTTAACAGTAATATGTTTCTCCAGTGAGACTACTTCGGAGAAAACTAATTTTTCACTTGCAAGTGGTTACCAATTGGATATTACTTCAGGGTTACGGATGGGGATAAGTGCCCACTTCTCTTTCAGCTTTAACCAAGAACTGTGCAGGCCCTGTGCATGCTGCTTCACTCTCTGTGAGTTCATATGTGCGTCTGTCCTGCTGCATGTGGAAGCCCTTTTGATCTGGTGTCCACTAGCTTCTCTGGCTCTTACACTGTTTCCATCACCTCCTCTTTCTCAGGCTTCCCTGAACTCTGAGGAAAGCAATTTGATGGAGACATCCTTTTAGGGCTGAGCATTCCTGAGACTCTCACTCTCTGCACATTGTCTGTGTGTTTCTGTATTTGTTCCCATCTGCTACAGGAGGAAGCTATCTCTGATAATGGCTGAGCAAGGCCCTGATCTATGAGTATAGCAGAATATCATTAGGAGTCATTTGATTACTAACATCCACCTATAAGCGAATACATATCATATTTGTCTTTCTGGGTCTAGGTTGCCTCACTCAGGGTGACTTTTTTTCCTATTTCCATCCATTCACTTGTGAATGTCATGGTTTTTTTTATGACCAAGATTCCGTTGTGTAAACATGCCACATTTTCTTCATCCATTCATCTGTTGATAGATATCTAAGCTGTTTCCAATTTCTGGTTGAACAAATTTCTCTACAGTAGGATCAGTATCTTTTGGGCATATGCCCAAGAATGGTATAGCTAGATCTTGAGGTAGATGGATTCCCAACTTCCTGAGAAACTGCCACATTGATTTCCATAGTGACTGTAAAAGATTTTATTCCCACAAGAAATGGATGGGGGTTCCCCTATCTCCACATCTTTGCCAGCATGAGCTGTCACTTATTTTTATTGATCTTGGACATTCTGACTGGTTTATGAAGAAATATCAAAGGAGTTTTGATCTCCATTTCCCTGATGACTAAGGATGTTGAACATTTCTTTGAGTGCTTCTCAGCCATTTGAGTTTCCTCTTTTGAGAATTCCCTGTTTAGATCTGTATCCCATTTTTTTAAGTTTGGTTTTGTTTTCTTGATATCCAGTTTCTTGAGTTCCTTGTATATTTTGGATATTAGTCCTCTATCAGATGTATAGCTGGTAAAAAAATATTTTCCCATTTTGTAGACTGTCTCTTTGCCTTGCAGAATCATTTCAGTTTCATGAGGTCCCATTTATTAATTGTTGATCTTAGTGCCTGTGTTAATAATGGTATTCTCTTCAGAAAACCCTTTTCTGTGTCAATAAGTTCAAAGCTATTCCCCACTTTCTCTTCTATTAGGTTTCGTATATTTACTTTTATGTTGAGGTCTTTGATCCATTTGGAGCTGAGTTTTGTGCAGGATGATAAATATGGACCTATTTGGATTCTTCTAAATGCAGGCATCCAGTTTGACCAGCACTATTCAGTAAAAATGCTATCCTTTTTCCAGTGTGTATTTCTGTCTTCTTTATCAATAATCAGGTGTTATCAGGTGGATTTATGTCTGGGTCTTCAAATCAAATCCACTAATCAATGTGTCTGTTTTTGTCCCAATACCATAGTGTTTTAATTACTATAACTGTGTAGTAACTTGAACTAAGGAATGGTCATGCCTCTACCAGTTCTTTTATTATTATTCAGGATTGTTTTAGTGATCTTGGTTTTGTTTTTTCAATATAAAACTGAAAATCACCTTTTCAAGATCTGTGAAGAATTGTATTGGAATTTTGATGAGAA
>LOJH01022981.1:0-19680 GCA_001685095.1 Ellobius talpinus | reverse complement strand
GGGATGGTAATGCCTCCAGAAGTTCCTTTATTGTATAGGATTGTTTTGGCTATGTTACCTATTTTATTACAGTGTTACAGTGTTGTCTTCACACAGTCCTCCTTTCAACTAAGCACAGTTACTAGTACTTGGCCCATGGCTTTTTCACTTTCTCTCCTTTCTCTGCATGGAACCTTACCCCCAAAGCTCAGCTTATATGACACCATTCCATTACATCTTACCAACCAGAATTGATCTCCATTTTACTTTATCTGATAGCACTCTCAGTTTATACACTCCATTATAGCTACTTTGAATAAAATTTCATTAGATTCCAGGTTCCTTGAGGAAATGAAACATGTCTTATTTTTCCCTATATTTCCTGCTTTGCCTACCATAATGCCTGTGTGTAGTGGAGATTCCATAAAAGTTTATTGGAAAGGTTGATTGTGTATATGCATGTTCAGAACATAAATAAAGGATGCTGCTGCTGTGGAATTTGTAAGGTAGTGCACACTTGAGAGGTAATTCCTGTGATGTTGATGTCAGAGCCTCAGAGGAGACAGACATGTAGAATTATGGACTGCTATACTAGCTAAAGGGGTCTCAGCTGTTACATACAAGGAAATATCTGAGGGAGCCCTCTCCTTGGGAATGTGAATGACAGAAAAAGGACATGGCAATCAAGTAACAAACAGTAAAAAATACCATTATGATATTTTTTAAAATGTGACTAAAGTTTTACTAAATAGTTTTTGTTTTGTAAATGTATGTACAAGGTTGGGGGAGTGCGTTGCTCTAGCATAGAACCTTCTTTCTCTGTGTGAGGAAAACAGAAATCAAGAAACATTCACTCATAGGTCCAAAGACACGAAGCTGGTACTGTTGCAAAGCCAGGCTTCGTTTTCTCTGATGCCAAGCCTGGCTTCCCCATAGGTACATAGTCTTATGACAGTCCTTATTGGAGAGCAGAAGTCATGTCTGAACGTTTTTGTATCAGAGAGCTTTACATTGGTGTATGAGTCCCTTCAGATGCTCGTAGAATTGCAGGTATTGCCAGGAAGCTAGCTGTAGGATCAAGCACTCGCTGTTCCATTCTGTAAGATCTTCCAGCTGGGCCAAGTGTAGAGTACAAGAGACAAATGTGACTGTGGCGCTGGTCTGCTCCTAATGAGGACAAAGTGTGAAAGGAGGAGAGGCCGCAGCAAGAATGAAAATGAAAAAAATTATAGTGAAGTTAGCACAGAGTTGTCTGGCTGCTGGAAAGAACTCAGCCACCGTACACAGAAAAAATACTGTATCTCTGTCTCCATCCCTTTGCTCAATTGCTCATTATTCATAAAGTGCATATTTGTTGAACTGCTTTGTCCTATGAGGAATGCTGGGAATTCAGAAAGAACAAAAGTCTATACACCACTGTGACATTTTCCTTAGGTTTAAAGCAATTCAGAGTTCAAGTTTACAAAAATCAAAGTAGGGAGTAGGAGAGAGATAAGACGACCTTTATAACTAATTCTAGACTTGTTTAAAATATACTCACAGGGGGATCTTCAGAGAATACAGCTAACAGTGTGGCAAAGTTAAAAAATAGTACTCAGCAGAAAAAAATAATGAATTTAATGCCTTAACCTGTATGATTTTTGTTATAGCTATATGACATCTGTATTTAGGAATGCCAAGGAGTCTTCTTTAAAATGTGTGTACCTGATGCATGTACCTGGTCTCACTTTAATGAAGTCACAATATAGCCCATTTTCAATACAGAGCTGCTCAGTTATACTCTCTTCTCAGTACTTTGCTCCTGCTCCTCATTTTGAGTCTGAATACACATTTTTAACTGCATCATGGCATAATCTTTGCTGCTTCATATTACCCTACCCTACCATTTATGATGAGACCATTTCAAAACCTTTGCTATCTTTTCTTCTAAACTAAACCATTTCTTGTCTGCCCTCAAATTGTTCTGTGGTGTAGTGGGTCACTGGGCTTTTTCTGTCCCTCTTCATCTGTTAGAGTACCCCTGCACGTTTCAAAGAGCAACCATTAAACTTCCACTTTATTGTGAACTTTAAATGTGGCTGTTCTTTCTGATACCATTGTTGCTCAGAGACTAATTTGCTGACACCAGAAAATGGAAAAACTTTCACGACTTCTTCCCACTTCTTTACTGCTATGTCTAACGTGTGTGTGTGTGGTGTGTTATATGATTTTGTATATGTATGATATATGTCAATATTGTGTGTGTTGATATGGATGTAGTATATGGTGTGAGTGTGTGCGTATGTGTGATATGTGTGTATGGTATGAGTATGTGTATGTGTTTATGTGTTTATGGGGTATGTGGTATGAGTGTGTGTGTGGTGTGAGTTTGATCATGTGGTATAAATGTTTGTGACTCTGTATGATGTAAATGTATTGTGTTGTGAGTGTGTTATGTGTCTCTTGTGGGTGTATGTTTGTGGTATGAGTGTGCTTTAAGTGTGTGTGTATGGTATGAGTGAATGTGTGTGTGTATGCTATGAGTGAGTGTGAGTGCCTGTGTACATGTGTGTTTGAGAGAGTGCATGTGTGGTGTGTGTATGTGTTGTATGTCTATACCATGCACACACATGCTCAGGGGAGGAGTATCGCATGCCTTGTCTATAACTTTTCTGAGAGGAAGCTTGAGGGATGGAGAGGACGTGCAGCAACTTGCTACCTGTCCTTGTGGCTGAGCACGTTAATTCTGTATCTCACCTAAGGGTCTGGACTGAAATTAATTATTACTTCCATTGTTCTTTGTCTCTTGAAGTCTTTTTCCAAGAAATGAATCCTCAGACCTCCTTTATTCTTGTTTTTTTTTTAAATTTCCTTGTAATATTTTACTTAACTGGGTGTTGATTCTAATTTTCAGTAATAATGCAAAATAATTAAAATGTAATTTCTGTTGCTCTGTGGGAAATAGCCATCCTCTAAGAACAAATTTTGTTTTGCCTGAGACACCTTTCTTTTATACTTCAGACTGACTTAGATGTGTCACCTTTACTTATGAAGATGAGTTCCTCTCATTTAAGTTTTCCTTTTAATATTTTTTCCATGAAATTCTTCCTCTGGGCTTCCTCACTTCCACACATCAGAATCATCTAGTAATAATAACTAAATGCCCCTTGTCTGCCTTTGGGTTTAAGGTAGTGTTCTAGAGCTGGAGAGATAGTTTAGAGGTAAAGAGCACTGACTGCTCTTTTAGAAGACTCAGGTTCAATCCCCACCAGCCACGTGGCAGCTCACAACTGTCTATAACTCTAAGACCTGACACCGTCACCCGTGCATATTTGCAGGTAAAACAACAGCACACATAAAGATAAAGATAAATTATTTTGAAAAGCAGTGTTCTAAAGTGTGCTTAGCACCATCAAAAATCAGTTAATCAGTTAATTATATTAATAACAACAACAACCCAAATCTCCTGTAGCCCAGCTGGGCTTTTCCTGCTTTTGTAACTGAGTGTAGCCTTGAAGTCCTGATCATCCCGCTCTGAATCCGGAGTGCCAGAATTATAGGCTTGCTTCACACATCCAGTTTCATAGGGTGCTGCAGGTCAAATCCAGGGCCTCATGCATGCTAGGCAAACAGTCTACCAGTTAAACAATTCTCCATTCCTTTCTTGGAATATTTTTACCCTGAGATAAAGTTGTTTCCATGAAAAAGATAAATCACAGTAGTTTCTTCTTTGTGTCATTGTTTTGGGGACGTCTGTTCATATTCCTACTGTGGTAGGTACTGCCTCATGTGTCATTCTTGGTAACATCAATGTTCTAACATCAATGTTATCACCACAGCTTTAGAGGATGAACATAGTGTTTACATACAGGATATTACTGCTAGGGAGGAGTATGAGCAAAGCACGGTGACATACGTGTGTGAAAATGTCATGATGAATCACATTAAATCACATTATTTTGTACACTTAAGAGAAGATTAGTTGAATATTAAAAAAACAGCTGGCCTGATGATTAAAAATTGGCATTTAACTTAAGATTTGGGGCTGAAGAAAACATATCATCTGAAAATTTACTATCTAGAATTGATCCTGAGCTTCATTTGGTCTTTAGAGTTTGAAGTAGGCGAAGCTTCAGGGCAGATAATTAGAGAATTCCTCAGACAACTCTATAAAATGTCGTCTTATTATCCTAGATCATAGCCCACACTTAACATTTCATAAGTGTTTTTCCCCCACTTTCTCTCAGTGAAAATGGTGTCTTTTTCAAATGTTTATAATTCAAGCATATAGGAAACTGGAGTAATTTGTCACCAAATTCTTCCCTTTCAAATGGTAATTCAGAAGGGAAAGGGGAAAAAGAAACATGTATTTCTTGTGTAAATGTGGTCTCTGAGTGATTGGATTGAGATGGATCCTTGGAGTGTTTCAGGGTTTCATGTGAAGACAGTTGTAGCACAGAAAAAGCAGGCCTTGCTAGAGAAGCTGTCTTTCCTTCACATTTTCAGGGAGAATATGCAAAGTCATCTGGTTGGTGACTAGATGGAGTGCAACTTTAATGTTGCTACCCTACTTGGCTAAAGCAATTTTAGAGTCACTGAGGCAAGAGAGATTCTGGGGGCTGGATTGTGAAGAAATGTTTTTCTAATATTCTGGTCCTTTAGGATTCTACAACATTTATAGCATTTGCTAAGTTTTTGGTTTTTAGAAAAGAATAATGTGAAAAAAATACAACGAACGTGATTTCTAAATGATCCACTGTGTGCTTACAGTGACTAACTCTAGCAACGAAAGTGTTGGACAGTATTTGTTTGGGTTTTATCATTTACCTATCTCTATATCTTAATATACACACTTGATGTCTTTTCAAAAAATCAGAAAAATTTGCCATATCAATAAGGCTAAAGGAAATTACTTGCCTATTAAAATTAAATGTTTTTGGAAGTCTCTTGCCAGGTTTGACTTCAATGTATTTCCAAAGCCTTTCTCTTTAAAGACACATATAATGTTCTTAGTTTAGAAAACTAAACACTACAATTGTTAAAAATAGATTTTTATTTAGAAAGTGAGCTATGAGCCCCCATATTCTTCACATCTGGCAGCATTCTTACTGATATTAAAGGGTGCCCCACGGAGCTTAACACTTTTAGATAAAGCACAAACCATGCTTTCACAATTTAAAGGTCTATGCCCAAACCAGCTATTTTTAGAAAATGAAATGCAATGTGTTTCATACTTGCAGTAATGTTTTGAAGTTTATCTACATGCTTTGTTTTTTATTTTTGGTAAGTGATGAGGGCAGATCCATTTTAAATTCCTCCTGCCTTATGGCATAAAAATGTAGAACAACAGAACCCATGATAAGTCATCACTGCTTTAGTTTGTCTCCTAACTATCATCTGGCTTAATACATCTCAGTATCCAACTTAGTGATTTACTATTGTATCAAACCACATTCACCTGTTGTGTTAAAGTGTTGGATTGATTATTTTAGAAACTAATTTAAGTATAATTCCAGAGTTTTCTTTTAAAATAAACTATAAGATCTGACAATTACCACAATCCATTACCCAATTTCTCCCACCCCAGAAGAGTCCTCATGATGAGAAGCCATCTTGTTTTATGTGCACTCTTCTCTCCTCTTGTGACTGGACAGTGCTCTGTACACAACTCTGCTGGACCATATATTGCCTTATTTCATTTAAGAGATGCTCCTCATTGTGTGTTATTCGTCCCCCTAGGTGTTTTCATCAGTTTGTTGCTTCCTAGCAACTTTAGTGCTTGATTTTATTCTGGTATCTATCAAGATGGCACTGAGTATGTCACAAGGAATATATCCAGGTGCTTCCTTCATGGAGGAGAATGGATGTTAGACTGCCTGCTACCTGCTGTGTTCCACATCCTCTTGTAGTCCTGTGAGCTCTCTTCCTATAAATTCTGCCTTCTCTTGTCTGGATCATGATTTTCAGCGAGATGATGACATCTAGCTTTAGAGCGATTCTGAGATGAAGATCATAAATTATGGCGATCACAGCTGTGACTTGGGATTTAGAGTGGGGTTTGGTACCCCGTTTCTTTCTTTAATGTTTCTGCTAGAGAAAATATACACAGAGCAAAGAGCTGCAGCTGTTGAGTTTTGCTCAAGTTACCTGATAGAGAGAATGAAAATGTGCACTTCAATACCAAGGTGACTCCCTGCCCAACCTGTAAGGATAATCTGTAAAAATTGAAGGCACACAAGAACCTGGCACTTCATAAGCACAGAGTCATTGACAGCCTGACATCAAATCCTGAAATTCTACAATGCTCCCAACATATACACTTATCAAGACATTACTCTGGCCTATAATTTTATTATTATTTAATATATGTTATATATTATTTAATATACTTATTTTATAGTACATAACACATTTCTAGATATAAGGAAAAATAAAGAGCATACTAAAAATTAGAAAACACAATTTGAATAGGCAGAGACAGCATCAGAGTCAGGGTGAGCTTGTGAGAGAAAGTTGGATTTGTCAGAGCCAGGACTTAATGCTGCTTAAGATGCTAAGTACTGCAGTAGATAAAGTAAGCAGCATGTGTGAACAGATGGGAGATATTAGCAAAGAGATGGGAGTTCTGAAGAAAAAAATGAAACTATATATTAAAAGACATGGTAGGGTGTTTGGGCCCATTAATAGTATAGACATGTGTGAGAAAAGATTCTAAACTTGAGGATATATCAGTAGGAATTTCTGAATGTAGAAAAGAGGGTAGGGTCTAAGATTTAGAAAATGGACAGAATATCTGAGAACTCAACAGCTACGGAGGGTGTAGCATCCTGACAGCATGAGGGAAAGAAGAACGAAAGAAGGGAAGGAGATAGTGAACCAGTAACAACCGAGAATTTCCCACCAATGTCAGACAGCAAGCCGCAGATCCAGATAGCTCAGAAAATATGAGGGAGAGTAAGTTTAGGGAATGAGAGAGAACCTTACATCTTGGCATTTCATTTCAAGCTACAAAGTAAACCTACTGTTAGCTCAAGGAGACCCATTTTAAATGTAAATACACATATGAGCTGGAGCAGCAGGATGGACTGAAACAAACTATGGTAACTGAACCTGAGGAAAAGGACAGAGTAGCCGTATCAGCTCAGCTGAGAAGTTGAAGAGGAGGAAAACTTTCAGGAATTTAGAAGGTGTATGATGATAACAATAAGAGAGGAGTCTGTTCTCCAAAAAGCCATGATAGACCTCAATGTGTGCATCTAACAAATGTCACCATGGGCAAGCTCATAGATTCTAAACCTTACACATGAACTGGCTGATCCAGCAGGCTAAAAGTCAGAGTCCAGCACTGTGCAGTTCTCCTGCACCATCAATAGACTGGATATAATTGATATCTGTTGGTGAATTCCTATAGTAACAACAGAATTCATATTCTCAAGGGCATGTGGAATGTTAACCAAAGTTAGTCACATTCTCAGCCACAGTAAAATACACCCTAACAATTTTTTAAGTGGAAAGTTTACATTTGCCCTCAGACTAGAATGGACTTAAGTGAAAAATCAACAACTAAATTGTAAAATCCAATAAAAATGTAGAGACTAAGCAGCATGCTCTTAAATAGTCCATGAGAGCAATAACTCTGAAGAGAAATTTAAATGGTTTTAATCTAAAGGAGAAAATAAAAAGTCATCTTTTCATAATTTGTGTGCTGTGGTAAAAGTATTACTTCCTTACCTAGCAGCTTGTGTATAGTTCGAGAAAGAAAGGGGTTTCAAATCAGGGATTTAATTTTCTACATTAAGAAGCTGCAGCCGGGACGGGAAAGATCAGTTAAAACCAAAAGTAGATTTAAAAAAAAACGAAGTTAGTGTAGAAATTAATGAAATTGAGAACAGTAATTAAGAGAGTTAACTAAAAGCTAAGCTAATTCTTTGAAAAGATGGATAAAATGGATAAGGTCTAACTAGTATTAACTAAGAAAAATTTAGGGCTTAAATTAACATTACTAATTTTAGATATGAAAGAAGAAATATAATTTTAAATCCTATGGCATTTAAAGGATTGTAAAGAGATGTTATAGACAGCTCTATGCCCACAGATTTGATGGGAACAAATTCTTTAAAGAAAATGTCAGTCAAAACTCATTGGCCAATATTATTAAAACAGTTGAATAAGTAATGTATTACCTTCTTAACCAGTATTACACCTAAGTGGTGTTACTGGTAAATCCTACCAAACATTTATGGAGCAAATTTTCCTGCTTCTTTATAATCTCTCTAAGTATATAGAACTAAACAGGAGTACCAATACACATTCTCACATGCCCGAAGTGTTATAACCACCAAACTGGATAAAAATCATTAAAGCACAGACCAATGTGTCATGAGCACAATGTCAGAACCCTCAATATTCACAGATCAAATAAAACCATGAGTTAGTCTTGTAATGAGAAACTTAAGAGTTTGCCTGTTTCATCCCATAAATGGGAGAAAATACCATTTCATCTCACCACTGCTTCTCAATATCAGTGGAAGCCCTACCTGATGCAGCATGAGAAGCAAAGGTATAGACATGCAGTTCTAGAAAACAAAAACTGCTTGTGACAGCATGATTGCCTGTGCAGAAAATCCACAATAATTGGTGGGGAAAATTGGACATCTGTTCCAAATGAATAAATATAGCTCCAAAGTGTTACATTTAGGAATGATGTGAATACAGTGGAAGACGATTGTTTCATATTTCTGTTATAAGTGTTGAAAAACAATGTGGAGATGGTGTGGAGAAAGGACAGTCTCTAGATAAGATCCAGGACCATGTGGAGATGGTGTGGAGAAAGGACAGCCTCTGGCATAAGATCCAGGAAAGTTCTCACAGTGTTGCTACCGTAAATAGCACTTCTGTGGCAGTCATCACAGACCCAAGGAGTCCGTTCTTAGGATCCAGACAGCTGCCCAGATGGCACCAGCCTGTGTCTGGGAGCAGGTCTAGTTTTGCCCCAAGAGCCTGTCAAGGCCATTCATGAACCTTTACAACACTAAAAGTACTTGTTTTTCAGGATGGAATATTTGAGAACTTTTGTTCTTGGTGTTTTGTTTAAAAGAGCTCTGTTTCTGTACTCATGGTTTTCCTATTCGAGTATGTTTTAGTTTTTAATACCAAACTGCTATTATTTGTAACCCACTCTAGCACTCCTATCCACAAAAAGCATAACAGGTGTCACTAAAATGTCAAACAGTAAATTGCAAAAGTATGAGAAATAATTTGAAAATTTTGAAGTATTTCTATTTGATTCTATTTATCCAGAACATTGTTCTAATATATTATTATATATTATATTGTAATTACTTTTACACTGAGTTTTTAGAAATTATACCAAAATTACGTTCACAAAATTGTGTTGTAATAAAGTTTATTTAATGCTCTCTTGCTCTTTTTTCCTTTCAAAATATTTTATCCTCTCCTTTTCTTGTAATGATGTGATCTGTGGTTCACCTCACAGTTGCTCATAAGTAACTGTAACCTCAGAGAAAGGACTATTCATGTCTCTTGAGAAATAGGAGTCCCTGTGGACATTGGACCCTCTCAGATGATCTGAAAATATTGATGACATATTATTCTAAGAGCTGTTTATTCACCCTGGTAGTTCCTTGCTCCAAGTTTGATTGAATCATATTTTCCTGGGTTTGGTCTTGCTACCCATGCCTTGGAATCCTAAGAAATCACTGGCCGGACTGATGTGACGCTTGCCTTGTATCAGGTCTTAATGTGCTTAGGCCCTTCATCCACTTGAGTAAACTGAGTGCTTGTTTTTCTTCTGATAAGGGTCTAGTTTCATCCTTTGCAAGATATTAGTCAAGTTTTCCAACACCATTTCTTTTTAAAGAAGACTATCTTTTAGCTTGAGTTCTTACAGATTTTATCAAAATCAACTGGCTACAGATACTAGGATTTATTTTTAGCTTTCTATCCTACTCCATTGGTTGATATATCTGTCTGATTTTATTACTAATAACATCTGTTTTATTAAAATACCTTTATAATTTATAGTTGGACTGTATCCATATTCATGAATTTGACAAGCCATATATTGAAAAATTTTTAAAGAACTCTGTATTAGGTATGTGCTTATATATTTTTGTCATTGTTCACTAAATATTAATTTAAGTACTAGCTGTTTACACAGAATGTGCATTATATAATTGGATGTTTGTGTGAAATTACAACCTCCTTTTATGTAAAGGCCTTGAGTACCCATGAGAAATCGTGAATCAAGTTTTCCACAGATACTAACTAGGGGAGAGCACTGTCACGTGAGGGCATGTGATACCTACTGTTTTTTCTTTTTGTCCTGCATTTCTTACATTTCAGAGTGTTTTAGGCTTCTTACTATTTCTCTGAACTATCATTGGAATATTTATAGGAAACTGAATTGGCTCTGTAGCTTTCTTTAGGTAACATGATCATTTTAATCATTAACCTTCCCAGTCCATGAACATGGAATCTTATCATTTATTTGTATAACCTTTCATTTCTTTCATCAGTGTTTTGTAATTTTCAGTGAATGTATCTTTTACTTTCCTGTTAGAAATAATCATGTTATTTTCATTTGGAAGGAAGGTAGGATCCTTTGTAAATGAGATTATTTACCAATTTTTGTGTGTATTTCACAGGAACATGTTTACTTTCCAAGGTACAACTCTACTGAATTTGAAAGTTCTAAATTGGGCTTATTTTGTTAATTTTTAATTTGTTTTATTTTGTGGTGTGATGTTCTTAGAATTCCCTTTTATAAAACAACACTATCGGCAAAAAGACACAACTGTACTACCTTTTTTTCTCTGTGTGAATGTTTTATTTCATTAGCGTAGCTGCCCCAGCTAGGACTTCCTAGCACCATGTTGAAGTGGCGCATGTTGGCATCTTGTTCTTGATGTTGCGTGAAGATTTTCATTTTTCCACCTCTGATTATATCATTTGCTTTGAGCTAAATTATCTGTCTGGAAGCTAGAAATTGCCCTTCTAATTTATGAAAAATTATAGTACTGTTCTTCAATAGTGGATTCATGATAGTATTTAAAAACACATTTTTAGTATAAAAGTAGAAACAGAGAAGCCAGATAATTCCTTTTCATATGTGAATAAATAAGCTCTGTATATCCATACAGTCTAACACTGCCCTCATAATAATAAAGGCAAAGCTGGTGGTTGACATGGAGCATGGAGGATGTTAAGTGTATTTTCCAAATGTAAAGAAACCGATTATAAATTATTCTGCAAAAGGCAAAATTGTAGGCAAAAAGGATAGATCAGTTGGCAGGGATTGGACACAGTTCTAAACAGGGCTGTAAATATTCATATGACCACACTGAAAGAAACATGTAAAACCAAAGAAACAATTCAGCACAATAATAATTGTCATTGGAAGAGCCATTTATGAATGTTAATGTAAGGCAAAGGCTAGCATAAAGCAGGATATTAGTTAAGAAACTATCTCTACTAAAATAGTTATAAAATATAGTAGCTTTGTATAGATCCCTGAGAGACACTACTGTAAGTCATTATGGTTAGTTAATATCATGACCAATAAAACATCTACCTGTGGATCTGATGAATTGAAAAAGGGTACATGACCTAAACTGTATTCTCCTCACCCTGAACTTCAACCTCAGTGTTCTGGAATAACACCAGACAAATCCAAAAGGAAAATAATTGTCGGGAAAACTGAGCCGGATTCTTCAATGTGTGAAGGTCATAAAGGAGGGAAAGACTACAGAATTGTTACATACCAGAAAAGAATAAGGAGACGTGACAGTGACGACAGTGACTAAGTCTATTTTGCGATATGAGATATGATCCTGGAACAAAAGCAGATTAATGAAAAAAGCTGGTGAAACCTGAAAAAACATGTCTCTTTAATCCATAATACTTTACTGATCTTAATTTTTTAGTTTAGAAAATGTCAGTGTGGTTATATAAGATGCTAGCAGGAGAAGCTGGACATATGGAAACTCAATGTACTGTCTTTGCAAGTCTAAAATTATTTCAAAATAAATGTAAAATATGAATGTTTAAGAGTTCCAATTTTAACTTCATTTATCTCTCAGTTACTTTCAAGATACCCTTAGAAAAACAAAGGCTGCTTTTCTCCATCTTTCTCATAAACTACTTTTGAAAGAAATTTTTGATTTATATTTTTAAAAATATTTTGGGATGCTAAGTTTGGATAAAAGTTTAGCAAAAGAGTCAGTGCTTAGAATTTAATAAGGTGACAGGTTAGATGAGAGAAGGGAAAGCAGATTAAGACAGACTTGCTATGCTGTCCAGTTTCCCAGGTATTTTATAAGATCCTGTGAGTAACTTGCACCTTTTTTACTTCTTCATTGACTGAATATTGACCATTTGATCTATTGGTCTTTTCATAGTTAGGGTGTGTCATGATCTCAGAGTTAAAGTTCCTGTGCTTGAGGGTAAAGAGATGTAGAAAACAAGGCAAGGCAAATATGAGTTTCACAGTAGCTGGTGATGGTTGGAGACACCAAAGCCCTGTGGAGACACTGCCCTCCCCATGCACTTGCAGCTTTATCTGGGTTTTGGATGCTAATAGTGAGCCTGTTTGCAAGGAAGACAAAGCTGAGTACTGTTCTTGGGGCTCCATCTATAGATATCTTTTGTCCTTCATACACCTGTTGTTCTGCAGGGCCAGTGTAAAAGGACAGTTTACAATCTCCCACTGTTTGAAAGAAGATAACCAAGAAACCATCGTGGCAAGAGAAAACAGAGCTGTAAAGATTCTCTTCTCATTCCTTTGTTATCTCTTACTAAATCTGTAGCTTTGAGTATTTATTTGGATTCACTGAGTCTTTTCCCTTATCTGCAATTTAAAATTCTAATATTGGTCTTACATAATTGTTGTGATCATTGATACTTGGCACATAGGAAACTGTCACTAATTACTATAGTGCTTCTTTTATTCAAGTAAAAATCAGAATAATACATTTTATTAACTTTGAATTTTGTCCTTTATTGAAAAGTTTTTTCTCATAATATATCCTGAATGTTGTTTCCCCTCCCATTACTCCTCAGGTTCCTCCCTACTTCTCCTCTCATCCAAATGCATCCTCTTTTTTCCTCAAATTAAAAAATGAACAGGCTTAATATAACTAAAGGTTATTAATAAAACAAGACAAAATAAGCTAAAAACAAAAACTAACACATGAGAATTGAACAAAACAAACAGAAGGAAAAGATCCCAAGAGAATGCACAATAAACAGAGACCACTCATTTATGTACTCAGGAATCCCATAAAAACACTAAGCTGGAAGCCATAACTTATACACAAAGGAACTTATATGGTAAAAAGAGAGAAGAGAAAATATATAAATTAGATAAAATAAAAATTAAAAATAAAATAATAGTAAAAGCCCTGAAACATCGTTATGAACAAGGACCCTCCAGAGTTCTGTTGAGTTCATTTTCTGTTGGTCTTCTCTGTCTAGGCCTGCAGCCTGCCCTCCGGAGGAATTTGTTTCCCAATGAGACTCCCTTGGAAGAAATTAAATTTTCATTTGCATGTGGTTATCAGTTGGAGATAGCTTCTGGGTTAGGGATGGAGGCATATGCCTACTTCTCCGTTCAACTCTAGGACCCACCTGGGGCAGACCTGTGCAGACCCCATGCAATGCTGCCTCAGTCTCTTGTGAGTGCCTGTGCCCATCTATCCTGCTGATATTAGGGGCCTTGTTTCATTGGTGTCCTCCATCCCCTATGGCTCTTATACTCTTTCTACTTCCTCTTCCACACGGTTCCCTGAGCCCTGGGGGGGAGGGATTTGATGGAGACATCCCTTTTTAGGACTGAGTGTTCCAAGGTCTCTCACTCTCTGCATAATGTCTGACTGTGGTTCTCTGTATTTTTTCCCACCAGCTTCTATGGTGATGGCTGAGCAAGGTACTGATCTATGAGTATAGCAAAATATCATTAGAAGTCATTTCGTTCCTAAATTTTTTTAAGAGCAGCAGCATTTGATTTTACCTAGTTCCCTGGGCTATGTAGTCCCAAGTTCTTGGTCACACAAACATGGTCAGGTATGGGTCCCATCTCAGGGAATGTACCTTCAGTCAAATCAGATACTGGTTGATTATTCCCACAAGCTTTATGCTACCAATTCACCAGCATACCTTCCAGACAGAAGACCAACATTGTAGGCCAAAGGGTTTGTGGCTTGGTTGGTATGTACAACTCTCCTGTGGTAGTCTCCAGAGTTCCCTGTACAAAAGATGCTGGCATGGAAGAGTGAAGGCTCTATTTCAGCAACAACTCTACTTCTGTCTTCATTGAGTTGTGTGTGCATTGTTCCAAGCAATGTGGTCTTGCTTTAGGTTAGAGCAAGCTATAGTCTTGGCAACAGCCTACCTTGTTTGGAGATTCCCATAGGACCCTGTTAGCCAACAATTCAATTAGATATAACCCAGTCCTGGTACTGGAAGCTTCATTTGATGACAAGAGATGGCTAGTGGGGCTCTGTCTCCCCCATTGTTTGGTGATTTCATTTAGATTGCATTCATATATTATATATTTTAGGAAGCTGCTACTATGTTAGGTTTTCAAACTACCCCTCAAATGCCCCTTAATTTTAGCTGTTTTACTCTATATTTTCTTCTCCCCCCACCTCTACTCACCTCTTTTTGATCTTCTCATTCCAGTCCCTTACACATCCATCCATAACTATCTGATATATTTCTCTTATTTATGGGGCTCACTCAGTCTGTGACACCACCACTCCCAACATACACACGCACATGCACACACACAGACACACACACACACAGACACCTTTACCATATACCTAACCTCTGTGGTTCTGTGGAGTGTAGTTTAGTTATCATTGGTTTGACAGCTCGTATCCACATATAAATGAATACATACCACATTTGTCTTTCTGGGTCTGGGTTACTTCACTTAGGATGATATCTGAAAATAAAGATACTTTGACATTTTTTCTTTCCAATTTCTATCCCCTAGATCTCTTTCAGTTGTCTCAAGCCAACTTAAGATTTTAAGTACTTTATTGAATAGTAATGGAGAGAGATGACAACTTTGTCTTGTCCCTGATGTTAGTAGAATTGCTTTGAGTTTCTCTCCATTTAAGTTGTCTGTGCACTTGCTGCAAACTACCTTTAGTATGTTGAGCTATGTCCCTTGCATCCCTAATCTCTAATCAGGACTTTAATTTTGAAAGGGTGTTGGATTTTTGTCAAAACCTTTTCTGCATCTCATGAGATGACCATATCATTTTTGTCTTTCAGTTTATTTATATGGTGGATTACACTTATTGATTTACATATGTTGAACTATCTCTACATCTCTGAGATGAAGTGTGCTTGATCATTTTGATATGTTCTTGGATATTTCTTTTCTAGTTGCATCTATTTACCCATGAATTTCATGATGTCATTTTTAACAACTAAATAATACTCCATTGTTATTGGGTTCTTTTTGCAAGTATTTTGTTGACAAATTTTTTTGCGTCTATGTTCTTAGGGGGAATTGGTCTGTAATACTCTTTATTGGATCTTTATATGGTTTGGGTATCAGGATAAGTCTGGGTTCATAATATGAGTTTGGGGGCATTGTTCCTTTTGTTTCTATTTTGTGGAATAATTTGAGGATCATTAGCATTAATTCTTCTTTGAAAGTTTAACCCTAGGCTTTTTTTGTTCAGGAGACTTTTAATTACTGCCTCTATTTCACTAGTTGTTATAGATGTGTTTAAATTGCTTAGCTGATCTTTAAGTTTGTTAAGAGTTATGTATTGAGAAAAGTATTGATTTCTTTTAGATTGTCCAATTTGGAGGAGTACAAGTTTTTTTTTAAGTACGTCTTTATGATTCTCTGAATTTTGTTTGTGTCTGCTTTAAGGTCCACCCCATTCCTAAGTTTATTGTTCTCTTTCTGTTTTTTAGTTAACTTCGATAAGGGTTTGTCTATCTTGTTGATTTTCTCAAAGAACCAACTCTGGGTCTCATTAATTCTTCGTATTGTTTTTCTTGATGTCTGTTTCTATTTTACTGATTTTAGCCCTGAGTTATAATATTTCTTACTGTCTACTCATTTTGGGTATAATTTCTTCTTTTTGTTCTAAAACTTTCAAGTGTGCTGTTAATGTTAAGTTGTTAGTATACTATACAAATTATATAGCATACAAATAATTAGAGTGATCTAATTATTTCGTGTAGTCACTTAATGCTAAGAAACCAACTTAGAATTGCCTTCCTTGTTTCCCGTCACTTTGGGTATGTTGTAATTCATTTTCATTCAATTCTAGAAAATCTTTGTTTTCCTTCTTAATGTCTGTCATGGCGGCTCAATTTTCATGAGTCTGTAAGCTTTCTATTGCTTCTGTTGTGGCTGATATCTAGCTTTAATCTGTGGTGGTCAGATAAGATGCAGGCTGTTATTTCAATTTTATTATTCTTTTGGAGATTTGCTTTGTGCCCAAGTACATGGAGAATGTTCCATAAAATGCTGAGAAGAAGGTATATTCTTTTGTGTTTGGGCTAAAGGTCTTATAAATATGTGTTAAGTCCATTTGGTTTATGACACCACTTAGTTCCAACAATTGTCTGTTTAGTTTTTCTGTAGATAGCCTGTCTATTGATGAGGGTGGGGTCTTTAAGTCTCCCACTCTCAGTGTATAAGGTTTAGTATATGATTTAAGCTGTAGTAATGTTTCTTTTACAAACTTTGGTGCCCTTGTATTTGGGGGCATAGATAGTAAGAATTGCAATGTCCTCTTGGTAGGCTTTTTTTTTGATAAAGTATATAGTATTCTCCCCTGTATATTTTGATTAGTTTGGTTTGAAGTTTATTTTGTCAAATATTAAAATAGCTACACCAACTTGCTTTCTTAGGTCCATTTCCTTAAGATATCTTTTCTTCTTCTTTTTACTCTGATGTGATGTCTGTCTTTGATGTTAAGGCATGCTCTTTATATGAAGCAGAAGGATGGATCCTGTTTTCATATCTGTATTGTTTGTATCATTTTTGGTTAATGAGACTTTTAATGCTGAGAAATATCAATGAGCAGTGTGTTGATTGATGTTGTGATGGTGGTGGTGGTTTTGGTGGTGGTGGTAGTGTGGTATTTGTGTGTGTGTATTTATGTACTTCACCTATTTTAATTTGTTGGTCTAGGATTATTTATTCCTTGTGTTTTCTTGAGTATAGTTAACCTCTTTAGGTTGTGGTTTTCCTTCTAGCAATTTCTTCAGGACTGGATATGTAGATAGTATTCAAATTTGGTTTTATTATGAAATGTTATATTTTTCCATCTATTATAATCAAAACTTTTTGCTGAATATAATAGTCTAGAGTGGCATCTGATGTTTCTGAGAGTTTGTAGAACTTCTTTCCAGGCTCTTCTGGCTTTGAGAATCTCTGTTGAGTTATCAGGACTTATTCTAACAGTTCTCCTTATAGAAAGAGACTGCATTTAAACTTCCCATCTGCCCAGACCTGAATAATCACAAAAAACTATATTAATTACAAGACTGTTTGGCCCATGGTCCAGGCATATTTTTAGCTAGCTCTTACATCTTAAATCAACCCATTTCTAATAATCTGTGTATCACCACAAGGTTGTGGCCTACTGGTAAGGTTCCAGCACCTTGGTTCTGGCATTTTTCTCCTTCAGCAGCTACATAGCATCTGCCTGCCTCTGCTTTCCTTCTCCATGCATTTAGTTTAGTTTTTCCCACCTTGAATTTTCTGGCCTGCCATAGTACAAAGTGACTTCTTTATTAACCCATGGTTATAAAACATATCTACAGCATACAGAGGGGAATCCCACATCATCTCCTATTTTCTATCTAAATAAAAAGGAAGATTTTAACTTTAACATGGTAAAATTACATATGACAAAATAGGTATCAAGCAAGAATTACAGTTACAATATTTCTTTGTGCGTCTAAAGTTTCATATCTAATTTATCTTTTATTATAACTAAAGAAAACTATAACTATAGCTATCTGTCTTCAACTCCATCAAAGACCCCAGAATGATATAATATTGCCTAAGTAAACAAAGAAGTGCATTGTAAGCAACTTACAAAATTCTAGAATTGACAGAGACATCTTTCTGCCTGGTCAGTCACCCAAAATTCTTCTGTAATGTAGGAGCATCCATCTTCAACCTACAGGCACATAGTATCTGGAAAACTTTTCCATGAAGCAGGAAATTTTAAAGATAGTTCTGCCTATATTGGCAAATTGTCAGTCATTTTCTTCTGTGTCCTGCAGAATGTCTGACAGGGTCTTTTCATGAAGGACTGTCTCACCTTCTTGTGGCAACTTCAGCAGTCATTTTTTCTGCAGGTCCTGCATGTCCAGTTCATACAGCATACCATCAAAGCAGTCCAGGCAAGAATAGTTTCTTGACCAAATGGCTAGCCTTGTCACATTGAAGGCAAATTCCATCTTTGATGGAATTTGAGTATCTTTGATGCCATCAACCTCTCTGAAGTAATTAGTGCTACCAGAAGCAAACATGTCTCACTGTTGAGAAAAGTCTAAGTTCTTAAAACATTTTAAATGCCATATTCTGTAGGTCTTTGAAGTGTTGAAGAGTATCTATCTAACTGAAATATATCTCTGTATAGCTAGAAAACCTAACCAACCTGGCTATAAGTTTGACTATTATAAATGACTATTAATCTGTAATTTTTAATTATATGTTGCTTTTTAAAATTATCTATATAAACATACCTTTAAAAAGAATAGAAATATACATATAACAAAATTGACCTTAAATTTGTATCAGTAAACCAAACTCTATACCAATGCAAAGCATTCATCTCTGTATTATATCCCCCTTATTTCCATAAACCATTTATAACAGCCCTTTTAAATGAAAATAAACATTTCTAAACAATCATTTTTGGAATTTGGGCATTTTTTCTCCAAACTGCTTTCTTCTTTTGTTGGGTAAAGTAATTTTAGGAAACCTTTCAGGGTTCTTATTCCATCAAACCACATTAGCCTAGAAGGAATCCACAGTTTCTCCTCTTCTAGGGAAATAAAAGTAGAACCTCTTTTTCAAAGTAAGATATCCTTAGACTCAAATTTTGAAGTCAAGATACCTTTAAAATATATATGTGGGTTTAGCTTAGTAGCCCTCAGAATGATATGTCTCTCTGCAGTCAAAAAAATTAAAGAAAACACAATAACATACATAATCCAGACTCTCTATGTATATTCCATCTTTTCGTGGCCTATTTTTTTACTCTATTACTTTTTAATGTTTATTTTATTATCTTTATGCTTTTACTATATTACTGTCTATACCCTTTTATATTACTTTTACTGTCTCTTTAAAGGTTTTGTTTTATTTTTTAAAACTCTATAACTGCCTATACCCATTTTTTTTCTTAAGCCTATGTACATTTCTTAAACACTCTGTGACCCATTCAGAAGTTTATTTTTGTCTGAATCTGTCTATATTGTGTATCTATAATCATTTTCTGACCAGGAGCGCTTTTTTAAAAAGTGCTAAGTGGGCATGGCTTAGTCACCCTGTGACTTTGCCTGCTAGATTCACCCCATCCAACAAAGTAGAGGTATGTTCACAGCCTCTGTGAGCCATACTCACCACAACAGCTCCAGAGACATAGCGGTTCTATGATGTAGGAGGGTCATCTGTCTTATGTGTTACTTTCATTGGTTAATAAA
>LOJH01022980.1:0-19681 GCA_001685095.1 Ellobius talpinus | reverse complement strand
AAGCCACTAAGCAGCCTTGCTTCAGTTCCTGCATCCAGATTCCTGCCTCGAGTTCCTACCCTGACTCTCCTTCAGGATGGACTACGAGCTGTGACCTGAAGTAAAAACCCGCTCCTCCCTAAGTTACTCTCCGTCGTGGTGTTTATTACAGCAATAGACGCAAACTAGAACACTGCTCCTGACCCAAATCCCAAGTGTCACCCCAGACCCCAGATGCCCAGTGCTCCATCAGCCATATAAAACCAAGAATGGAATGTAACCAGATCCCACAAAAAAATCACAGAAGGGCACAGTATTTAAGAATGCTATAGCCACCATCAAAGCCTGTTTGCTTTGAGATGGAAACTGGTGGCTGAGGACATGGGTTGTGGAAAGAGGACATGCTCCCTGGACTTCCTTCAGATTCGGGAGCACAAAGGGCCAGCGTTTTGCCAAGAAGCAAGATGGGGCAAGGGTACAAGAGTGCCTGTTTTTTTCTCCCCCTTTATCTACACGTCTCCAACTGCTAGTCCGTGCTTCCAGCCGCTCCCATATGCTCACAGATTTTAAAGGCACAATAGATGCCAGGGGGAGCAGCTGTGGAGTGATTCACACCTTTGTTCATTTTCAGCACCCCCATCCGATCGTGTCATTCAAACCAGACCCTTCCCCGGCCTCCTGCTCACCCTCCATGTTCGAGGCAGCAAGGAAACAGCAAGGTGAGCCTCCTTACATCCTCTTCACACGCGGGCTTGTGTGTGTGTGTGTGTGTGTGTGCGCGTGCGCGCGTGCGCGCGTACATGTGTGTACACCAGTAACTGTGATTTTCTAGGATCCTTTCATTCCTGTCCCCCATGTCCCCACAGGGGCCCTGGGTTTAGGGACACTTACCCTGGCTTTTTCATGGGTTCTTGAACTCAGGTCCTCACGTTTATTCAGCGAGTGCTTTTTTACCATGGAGCCATCCCTTAGCCCAGCTTTGTGGGTTCTTATTGGTTGATCCTTAAGGGTTGAATCTTGCAGAGAGTTCCCACAAGTTTGCCCAGCCCAGGAAAAGGCCTGGGTCTGCTGAATGTTTTCTTCTTTTCAATCAACATGCCCTTCCTATTATCAGCATCTCCTAACAATAAGGCAAGGGCCCTGGGGACATCCTTAGCCCACCTGTGCTTGACAGGAGTGACCGGAAGGAAGGCAAAGGGCGGCACAGTGTAAGGAAGGGGCCCAAGCTTGGAGTCTGGTGCTGCCTTCTCCAAAAGGCTGGCAGCGCCGCTCCCTTTCTGTTTCAGGCCACAGCAGCATCCCATGTTTTGCATGTGGCTGCAAAAGCAGCTTACTCTTGCGGAAGAAACCAGTAGGCCTGACCTAGCCCCCCAGCATCCCAAACAGGCCAGGCCAGCCCCAGGGAAATCTGTCCAGTACTCTGGCCTCAGAGGAGTCGCAGGCTTCCGGGATGGGGCTGGAGCCTCTCTGAAGTGGATCCCCACACCTGCTCACTCCATAGCTCAGAAGGCTGGGGGACGCAAGGAAAACTGCAAACTTAAGCACAGAAAGGAAGGTGGTGAACCCGTAGTTTATACCTCCCCTCTCCCTTCCCAGGGAGACCGGAAGCTTCGTGAAACAAGACTCTCTGGGTGGAGCCGGAGACAGTGGGGACTCCCAGGGAAGCATTCCACAGAGGGTGGAATGATCTAGAAAAGCAGCGGGAACCACTGTTTTTGTGTTTCATAGCTTGTGGGTTTCTATGAATTGTCCCTACCCTGCTTAGTTTCTGCTCACCATTTTCCCAGGGGCCACAAAGTAGCTTCCCCACCCGAAGGTCCCCAGACGAGCTAGTCCACAGCTCTGGCCTTGCTTGCTTCTCATGGCACCTTGCCCAGCCATGACCATCGTCAGAGCCCACACAGAACCCACGGAAGACTGCCAAGCAGGGCGCTAGGGACGAGGCTCTGTGGAGATCACACCACTTGATGTTGCCATAGGGACTGTAGAGGGCATTTCACCCAGTACCTGCCCTACTCACACCCAGAGGACTGCCGTGGCCAAGTTCATCCTCTGTGACCCCTGGTCACGTTCATGACTCACTGGACTGAGTATACACCCAGTCCGGGAAGAACCAGCTGAAATGAGGACATGATATGATATTAAAGTCTGGGCTCATGGCTTTTTTTTTTTTTTGGTGGGAAACCACGGGAACTATGCACCAGTCTTGCAAGGCAAAACCAGGAGGGAAGCGGGGTTTGATTGGTTTACCCTCATGCTTCCTCAGTTTCGGGGGAACCCTAGCTTCCTTGGTGCCCTCTTCCCTGACCCCACCGCGGGTTTTTGTTTTTTTTTTCTTTTCTTTAAGTGCGCTTCCAGAAACATTCTCACTAAGACAGTGAGTCACAGTTTCCTGAGTGCTGCCCTCCTTGTGTTTGCATTTTCCTCACGCAGTTCCAGGGAGAGGGCAGCATCTACTCGTTAGGGCCAAAGAGGCTCGGGTCCTGGCCCTCTCAAGGTCTCCAGGCAGAGGTCATCGACCTTTCCCCCACCACACCCTTCACCTCCAAGGAGTGCTTCTGGTGCAGGCGGGGTAGTTTTGATGGCAGCGGGACCTTTCATAACCCAGTCATGTATGGCCCAAGAACCTAAGGTTCTGGGCATTTAACTGTCATCCAAGACCAAGCTGGGAGGTGGAGTTAATGGTTTCATGCCGAGGAACTCCCACATTGTACGCAAAGCAAAAGTCAGCATCTTAGAGAATGATGAGGGCCCCGTGGAAAATGGAGGGGAAAGGGAAGGATTCGGGAATGATGAAAGACATTGCTAGAGGTTGGAAGAGATCCCCGGGAGGAAAGGCCTTTGCTTTCCTTTGCCCATGAGTCTCACAGCAAAACTGAACAAAGGCGGAGATGGCCTCTTTTGAAACTGGTTACTTTTATGGCTGTTGTGAGCCTAGCCAATGAAGGGCCCACATGCTCTATGCGTGACCAACCAGGGAGATGTTCATGCGTTATCAGCTGCCTGCCCAGTGGGGGGGGGGAGTAGTTAAAGACCCTCTGGGCATTCCTGGACTCAGCTTTGACCTTTGACCTTGACCTTGACTGGCTAAGCTGTCAGGTCACTGGCAGGCCTATGTTTCAAGTGCTATTAGTTATATGCGGCCCTCTCTCAGATATACACAATCAGCTGGTGGCTTCACTGTGGCAGGGTTAACTATCACAGTGACCATGTATCTAGCTCCTTGGTCTGTGGTGGTCTGGGTGGTCTCCAGGGTACAAGTTTCCTGTCAGAAGTCGCCTGTTACAGTGAACCACACTAGAAGCAAGGTTGTGTAGAAATACAGTTCCTCACATTTGTTCCTCGGGAGCCTTACAGGGGCCCAGGGCCCTGTCTTTCCCTTCACCTGCCTCGCTTGGTTATCTTGTATCCAAACCAAGCCCTCCATTTACCTTCCTCTTCCTCGGTATCTCACACTCCACTGTTGCAACCCTTAATCTTCTTTTAAATGTTTTCACTGCAACATATGTGATCAACATGCCATTGTCACATGGGCCTCTTCCTCTACTACCTACAGAGAGCTGTCTCTTGCCTCCCTGACAGGAAAAGAGAGACCCCAGCACTAAAGCATAACCCTCAAATACACCCTCAAATACACACATTCCTAGGCACTACTGTGGGTCTCAAGGGGCAGGAGCTTCAGTCTCCAGCACCCTGGCTTTGTGAACAGAGTGTATCGTGACTTCCTACCAGAGAGTCACTTCCGTACAGAACTGTATGAAGCTGTAATATTGTGGTACAATTTAGTGCATATCACAGCATACTTTTTTCTCTCCTGGGCACCAGTGATAATGGCAGAGATGTGAAACTTCCCCTACCATCCTGCCTAGTCATCCCTCTGATGATTTCGGCATGAGGGAATTAACTAGGAAACTGTAAACCACATCAACAGTGTGTATGCGTTCCAACACACACACATGCACATGCATGGGTACCTTTGCTTGCTTGCTTGCTTGCTTGCTTGCTTTCTTTCTGTTGATTGTTTTTGTTTGTTAGTTGTTGTTTTGGTCCTCCCCCATCCCGAATCAGAATTTCCCTGTGTAGCCCTGACTGTCCAGACTCTATAGACCAGGCTGGCTTCCAGATCAGAGATCTTCCTGCCTCTGTCTCCCGAGTGCTGGGATTAAAGGCATATATCACCACACGAGGCTTTGATACCATTTTTAATCAACAGCTCTCCTAAGGCATCCGTTCAGATACCATGCTAGAAGCCGAATGCTTCCCTGATATGTGCGGGGCTCTGGGTTCAATTTCCAGCCAAGATAAATAAATAAATAATTCAAATGACACACAATTCATTTATTTAAAATACTCTTAGTTCATTATTTTTGAAACAGTATAATTTTTCATCATTATATAAAAGTTCCTACATAAATATGGTTATGTGAAATTAATTGACTTAAATGGCTGTATATTCACAAACTTCTTGGGTAAGCCAGTGTTTGCCTCCTTCTCTCTCTTCCCTTCCTCTCCCCCACGAGAAGGAAAGCCACCTCCCCTCCAGCCGGAGGGGCCTTCTACCTGCAAATCTTCCCTGTAATGCTTGATTTCCTCTGCTTAGCCAAAGGTCCAGATGTGAGGGCAAGAGGTTGACTTGATCCAGTGTGCATTTCTACTATTGCCAAGTTCCCACAGGACATCCCACTATGGGGATGTTCTCAAAGCACTATGCTCCCTGCCTTTGGGGGCCAGGCTGTGGCTCTCCAGTCTAAGCTTCTACATTGGCTGGTGATCAGTGAATGTCAACAGAATGGTTTTGAGGGACAAAAGCTCCCTACCACACTGACCCAGTGCAAACACATGCTCAGCTCCTCCGAGAAACTTTTCCATCCAGATGTTGGACTTCAAATCTCCCCACCCAGACGTTGGCCTTTGAATGTTTGCTTCTTTCTTTTCATTTCTTTTGAATGTAGTTCCATACTTATCCTAACTGATGTGAAAAGACCCTTCTGAAAATTCAGTCTGCTTGGGTGCTGATATGAATGCTGTATTCTAATGTTCTCCTTCATGGCTGGTGGAGGGAGATGACTCCTGAGTAGGTAGTGTTTGATTTTTGCTTCTGTGGTCTAGGCATGCAGGAGAACTCTTCTCAGAATCATCTTAGAAAGGGAAGAAAGGCATGTGGCCTTCTGGAAGTGAGAGCATGGTTTGCAGGCATAGCCTCGAGTCTAACAGCCCTAGCAGGCTCTGGAAAGCTCCCAAGAAGCCCTACCAGCTCTTCCACCAAAGCCATCCTTTGGGGCTAACATTACTGCCATTGGCCATGAATATGGACGATCAACAGGCAAGTCCCTAGTGAGGATCTTCTGTGTGATTAACTGTCCAAGCCTGGCCTCCCCCAGAAGAGAGGGCAAAAGCTTCTGTCTGTAAATGACTTTTCTTAATCCTGAGTGACAGCTTGCTGTTGCTAGGTGCCAGTTTTCTTCTGCTTTTCAAATAGAAGGTGACTAATGGGTTGATTTAAAACACATCTTCATGTAGGCAGCTATTCTTATACTTTGATTCCCTTTCAAATATCTGCCAGCACTTGGACTATGCACTGGTATGCAAATTAGACTTAATAGGAGAAGAAGGGAGACAGATGTCTTTGCTCTTGCAAATCATATTTATGAGGTTAACCAAGTTTATATATTACATTAGGGAACTAAGGTTAGAATACAACGCTTCATACATGCAATATCTGGCAACAAATTCTATGGATTCTTCCTGCACTAAATCATGGTTTTGTTTTTTGTGGTTGTTTGTCTGTCTGCTTTTGGAAAGAGATCCTCACTTTGTAGTCAAGGCTTAATTGAAACTTAACTGTTTGCCCAAGCTGGTATTAAGACAATTCTCCTGCCTCCACTTTACAAATGCTGGGATTATATGTGTGCGTTACTATGCCTTGCTGAGGTAGAAACTTTTCATCTATGCTAAAGTTTAGTTAGAATGGAAAAAAAAATCTTCACAAAACCAAAGCATCTAGACTCCTGCTTCAGTGAGGCAGACACTGGAAGCTGTATACTTGTGGTTGGCATTGCTTAAAACGGGTGCAGAATTTTAAAGCATAAGCATTGTTTCAAAACTCAAGCTGAACTGCATATTTAAATAATTCATTCGTTCAAGGCAAGAAAGTGGGCACTTTGGGCAAGGAATAAGAGGGGAAATGTCACCCAGCATGGCGGCATGTGCCTGTAATTGCAGCATTTTGGAGGCTGAGGCAGAAAGATAGCTATGAACTTACAAAATAGGAAAATCTCAAGGAAATCCAATCTAATAAAAGAAAACATACAAAAGGAAAAGACCTCACACACAGGTATATGAGTACAACCGTCATAAAAGGATGAACTACCGTATAAACACAAACCAAAAGGGTTCTGACTCCAGCCATGTCACACAATGGGATCCAATCTAGAAAATGCTCTGATCCCAGAGGAATCCTCCCTGTTAAAGAGTGTCTATTTAGTATTAAAATAGAAACATAATTAAGTCTGTACTTGCTAAAGAATCAGATTATCAACCAAATATGCTCAACTCTAAATTCAGATAATTAGCTTGTCAGTGACTAAAAGACCCTGTGGCAGCTGGAACAGTTGGGGCCATCATTTCATGTGTGAAGCCACAACTGTCTATCTCTCAGGTATGCACCAGTGCAGAGAAACTGAGCTCCAGTCAGTAGAGTATTAGAGGTTCGCTTTGTTTTTGTGGACCGAGTCTCATTATGGACCCTAGGCTGGCCTTGAATT
This sequence comes from Ellobius talpinus, assembly GCA_001685095.1. Lineage (NCBI taxonomy): Eukaryota > Metazoa > Chordata > Mammalia > Rodentia > Cricetidae > Ellobius > Ellobius talpinus. Next base: position 12,938 of record LOJH01022980.1, on the reverse strand, counting down.
CAGGATCTTCCTATCTCAGCCTTGGCGATGCCAGAATTATAGGCATGTGCTACCATTCATGGCCCAAGCCGAATGCCCTTAACAGGTTTCAAGTGACCATCCCTTAGTGATGTCCCCAGCACACCCAGAGAAGAGGTCAGAGTGGAGTTAAAGTCTTTGCCAGGGTTTCTTCTTTAGAGTGTATCTTGGCATAGTTTGGGCACAGGGTCAATACTGAATAATATTATGAATAAATGAATAAGAAAATAATAGAAAGTTGGAATTTTTATGTCGCCTGAGAATTTCTGCTGATGCTCAGAGCTGAGACGGGCAGCTAGTGACTGGCCCCCATCCTGCAGAGAGATGCAACTCACCATCCAGGTGGGATCTGACAAGAGTTGGCCATAGCAGAGGACCAAATGCAGATATAGCAGCAGACCGACATGCAGCTATAGTAGAGGACCAAATGCAGATATAGTAGAGGACCAAATGCAGCTATAGTAGAGGACCAAATACAGCTATAGCAGCGGACCAAATGCAGCTATAGTAGAGGACCAAATGCAGCTATAGCAGCGGACCAAATGCAGCTATAGTAGAGGACCAAATGCAGCTATAGTGGAGGACCAAATGCAGATACTATAGTAGAGGACCAAATGCAGCTATAGTAGAGGACCAAATGCAGATATAGCAGCAGACCAAACGCAGCTATAGTAGAGGACCAAATGCAGCTATAGCAGGAGACCGACATGCAAGTATGGATGCAGCTGGAGCTCATAGCTGACTGTAAAGAATCCCAGGATGCACTATTGTGCCTTTCTTTTCCTTCTGAGGTGAGAAATAAGCCATGTCGGTGCCATGTACCTATTTCCTCCATCTTGCCACACCCAGCAAAGGGAGGAAAGAGGCTCATGGGGCTTGGGATGCACGGAAAGCTTAGGAAACTTGCACAACCCAGGATGCTAGGAAGCTACAGGATTGACCAGGCCCCTCCAGGGTTGTGTAAGCATTAACAATTGATGGAGGAGGTTAGCCACAGTGGAGTAACCTGCATGCCATGAAGGGATATTCGGGGATGGAGCTTTCTAGAATCTGCTTTGCTAGGGAAGGGTTTCCCGTGATGCCTTTGAGTCTTCCATGCGTCAGGAAGTCTCACCCACTTCCTCGCAGTTAACTCCAATAAACTTGTTTCATCAAGCTCAACTTTGACATCATTGCCAATCTGGGTGAGTAGATATTAGTTCATAACTCCCCAGGAATAGTCATGCAACACCTCCCCACAGCTGAGCCAAGGGGGATAGTTTCTCCTACTCAGAGAGTGGGAAAATCAGCTAGGAGCAAATCTAGAAATTTCTCACTCCATGGTGGGTATTTGCTGAGATGTAGTCTTGGAGGTTTATACTCTTGGAGGTAAATGATTTTCAGCAAAGCTTGCACTTCCGAGCTTGCTGGGAAAGACCTGACATGATGACCAGGAGCCACATGGGTCTTGTGCTTGGGCGTGGGTCATCTTGATGAGCCCTGGCTAACACAGTGACGTGAGCCTAGCATTTGATGGCCACACAGGGAGTCTCACTGGCACTAGAGTCGAAGGGGAATTCTGAGTTGGCCAGAGAAAACATTCTTCCAATTCCAGACACTGCATGGCTCAGGATCTAGGCCTACCAAATGCCTTACAAGAGAAATACCCAGCTCCCCAGCATCTGAACCCAGAGGACACTAAAGGCTTGGTTACAGCAGACATGACTACATAAAAGGCACTTCTGCTTCATCCCCCCACCCCCACTTCTTCCCACTTTGAGCTGGCTTGGGAGCAAAAAAAAAGCCAGTGTGAAGCAGGACCCAATGCATGATTCTATCAGACAGACCATACAATCTTTGTGGTTGGGTCAGGCCTGAGCTGGGGGAAAGAGAGATACCTGAGGATTTTATGGACAACATTTAAACTATTATTAGGCTGAACATATTTACAACTGTATATCAAAGACAGTTCATGTACACCTAAAGTGGACCCAGCAGTCATGGGATTGCCTGAGCTATTGACCAGGGTAAGAAGACATAAAATAGGGCAGAAGGACAGTAATGGAGGGGAAACAGGAAAGTAGCAGCCATTGTAACTTCCTGCTCAGTATGGTTTTTTTTTGTTTGTTTGTTTGTTTTTATTTCATTCCGTAAGTGAATAGGAGAATGAATGAATTTTTATATAGAATTTGACTCTGGCCATCTGTCCAGCATCTGCTGCACATCTGGCATGACCCAAGTCCAGATGCTGCCTTCAGGTGTGGCCGGGAAGCCACCAAGTTCATGAGTCAGGCGAGGTTGACCTCAGGCCCCTTGCAACTTCGCTCAGGTATATGGCAGGTTAATCTTTAACTGCTCTTATGACACGCCTGGTTTTGACTTGGTCCAGGGTAGCCAAGGGTCAGGTGACAGACAGCTCCCCGTGGGCTACTCAGGACTCACACTCAACAACAAGAAGGGAACACAGACGATTAGAAGGGACCCCTCATAGTTCTGTGCATCATGGGTAATCAGCTGACCTGAGAAAAGAAGTGTCCCTACTCGAGCGTTTTCCCACAGGCTCCCCAAGGTCCCTTCTCTTTCCTCATTTTTTTTTTTAAATTGAAGACAGGGTTTGGCCACATAGCCTAGTCTGGCCTTGAACTTGCAGTGATCCCTCTGATTGCTTCTACCTTTGAACCACTAGTATTACAGGCTTATGTCATCCGACTAGCTTCTTCCCTCTTTAGAAGTTAATTACCCAGGAAGTTAAGTATCTTATTTTGTGATGCTAATAAGCATTGAACTAACCCATTATGTGAACCATTTTCCAGAGGGAGTAACTGAGGCAAAGAGAGGTGGGCTGCCTCAGGCTGCATCCCAAGGTAAAACAAGATGCATGGAGCAGGCTGAGAGTCCTCAGTCACCATAGTCTCCCGTCTCAGCTAATAGGCAGCAGATGATACTGGAGGCCAGGGCATCTTCAGAGAGCACAGATCTCAGCCTAGAGCCCCAGACAGGCCTAATGTCACCACCTCCAACTCAGACCATTTTACAGATTACCAAAGGGTTTCAGAGCCATCAGCATGCTTCCTTAGAGCCACCCAAAGGAAGTGCAGAGAATGTTATTATCCACATTTTACAGTAGAGAAGAGTGGAAGGGCCTGGGGGTGCACAGCTGTTAAAGGAAGAAGGCGCCCTGACCTGAGACCGTGGGGCGAAACCTGCTAGCTTCCCTCCAAACTAAGTCATGCTTCACTGAACAAGAGCATGTGGGAGGAGCCTGGGGATCCAGGCAGATGTCCCTCTGGGCAATGGAACAGGGTGGGGGGGCAGATGATTCGTTTTCCATTTTTACATGTCTTTCACAGGTTTCTCCAACACTGCTCCATATGGGCTCACCCTGGCAAGCCAGAGCAATAATGTGGGTCCCACGAGAAGACATGACAAAGTGCCCCCCCCCGGCTTCCTGGGTCCTCTGTTGTGTCCTAGGATACTGTGTGCTGAGTCCAGTGCCAAGTTGGGCTTCCAGAGCTCAAGCTGTCCTGGGCAGGGCAGATCACTGGATAGAGAAGTGCTGTGGGGTAAAGATACTTGCCATCTGGGAGAGGCTACTACACCAAGGAGACCATTTTCCTCTCCAGAATGTCAGGGAAGAAGTGAGCATAGCAGAGCCCCTCACCCGCACCCAGCGTCTCCAACCTCCAAGCGTTTGTTCCTGTGACAACACCTCCCGCTTTCTTCTCCGTGAGGAGTACCTCAGGACAAAGACAAAGTAGCTCCGAATCTGGTGCACTGTGGGGTCTAATGGACAGAGTTAGGACCAGAAGGTGGAGTGGCTTTCCAGGCCCAAAGATGGCTTTTTATGTTCCACCGTCTCCAACTTCTAATGCCAACGCCAGCTAACGCCAAAGGTAACAAATGGCCGCTGTAATATCGCACCAGGTTAATTTCCACGCTGAAGTTCAGGAGGATGGCTCGAAATGACCTTTTCTTTGGGGGTTTTTAATGACAAAGCATATTTAGACGAACTAAATTTGGCTAAATAAATAAATGTAAGTTCAGAGCCTTCAATTTACCAAAACGCATTTCAAAAAGCAAGAGGAGACATGAAAGGCAGCAGCTCTACCCAGACTCAAATAGTTTCCAAGGAAAATTCCTGTAATCTTGAAGAATAATAAAAGCTCGCAGATATATTTGGAATTTTTGAATGGTGGAACTGTTTCTGAGAGCATTTTTTCAACGTCCCAAGTGAAAAATGAGAACAAGGCCTAAATTGTTTGGTAAAGAGCAAAGGGCCCTTTGGTTTGAGAAATGGAGAAGGCAAGTCAGACTGGACGGACCAGAAATGCTGAAGGGGCTGGCGCTGCCCATAAAATGTGTATAATGGCAGTTTGTGCCAGAAAAGTCACTTCACGCCTCAAACAAAGAATGCATGTTAGAATTGTCTTTATTGTTTTGGTTGGTTGGTTGGTTGGGTGGTTGACTAGACGGAGCCTCAGGTAGTCCAGGTTAGCCCCTAACTCATTTGTATAGCTAGGAACAACCTTGAAATCCAGCTCCTTCCTCTATCAGCCTCCTCAGGGCAGGGGTTGCAGGCATTTGCCATGGTGACTTATAATCTTCTTGTAGCAATTTCATGCAGTATGGAATCTTGGGAATTTTCTTTTTGATTTTCAGTGCTAGTGTCTTGGGCTCTGCTAAGTAGGGCCTTCCGGGCACAGAGGACCAGCCACACCCCTTTTCCTGGCTCTACAGATCACTCAGATGTGCACTGGGAGAAGAGCTGAGCAGAGCCCAGGGAGACACCATGGGAGACTAACGCTCTAGAGTCATTTCTATATGGAAGGTGGCATGAACTTTCTAGAGAAGTTTCTGGATGGGGATGGGAGAACCTTTGGGAGCAAAGAAATAATCCTTAATGAGGAAAAGGGACGTGGAATAGACTTGGGAGACCTCGGAGCCTCAGAAACTGTCCCTATTCCTGTCCTCTTGCAGGCTCTGTGGGGAGAGGGTGGCATGAGGAACCGTCCACAGCTCCCTTGAGTTTCTCAGAAGGTCTTCCTGCCCAGGGACTGGGTTCTACGCTCCAGGTGTACCTCCACCCCGGCTGCCATCTACGTCCCAGACACGGGACTCCTGGAATGCTCCCTCCCATGGACTGGCATTAACCCTGAACTCAGAGCCCTTGGAGCCTGAGGTGGGGGGTGAGTGGTCAGAGTCTCATTCCCTGCTCTAGGGCTGGATGGTGCTATCGCGTGTTTCCCTGGACCTAAGGGGGTTGTTTATAGCATGTTTTAATGTCAGATGGATGAAGGGAGAATTGTAGAATGGCTTCTACAACGCGCTTCACATGTTGAACTTGACCCTTAGGCAGTGCCAGCACAAAGCAGAAAACTTTCCCAACCATTTCCAGATCCTCTGTGGCCTCCAAAAGCTACTGCCACCACTTCATCCTCCTCCCTCATCTCCACCTCAGTGGAGCTCTGTGGGGCCTTTCTGGTCCCTAGTTCAGCCACACCTGCTATGGACTTCAGCCTTCACACTCTTCCTCTCTTCCACAACCCAGGCTGCCAACCTCACCCAAGCCCTTTGTTCTAGAGCCCTACCCAAGCATGGCATGGGCTCTACGTGGCATGTGGCGGTTCTTCCCTGCCACTACTAGCCAATATGGCCACCAGTACTATTGACCCTGGAATATTAGCCTCCGGGGTTTCAGGAGCTGCAAAAGATGAGCCCCAAAAACTGTGGCAGGCAATGGGACGTGAGTGGGATCCCGCCCCAATCCCTCTCAAAGACTAGGGCAGGAGGAACTTCCCAAGGATTCTGGCAGCTTGTGGCTAATTTCAAAAGAACGGATTGACAACAAGCCAAGCAAAGAGTATTTCTTGGACTCGTGCAATCCTAGTCAATGAGCTGGCTAAGGCAGGACACTGAGCCGATTAACTCAACAGCCCTGGGCTTTGTCTGCGGAGCTCTCCACTTTCTGTTCGTTGTTGCCACTGGCCTCTCTCTCCTCACTGTAAGGCCAGTCAGGCTGCAGGGACCTGAGTCACCCACCTACCTAAACACCACACATAAACACACACTCCGGTGCTGGGGATGGAGGTCTCAAGAAGCATGGATGTCTAAGAGAGAATTTGCTTGTTGGGATGTTTGTTGAGCTCTGATTAATGACACAAGTCTGCCTCAGGCCTTGAAGAGGGATTATGATAGATAAAGGCCAAGCCATGCATTCCAGAAGGTTGTCTCCTTGAAAGTGGACACAGTATGACCTAAGACCTAAAAAGAGGAGGAAATAAACCCAGGAACAAATGGAATGAGCCGAGCAAAATCTCTGCTTTTATTGGCAGGATAAAACTGCTCACATTACCTGGGACTGAGGACAGGGACTTATTCTATTTACTTCTTCCAAAGGGCAAAGAGAGCTGGCACCTGAGTCCCCAGCAGAAACACCGTGTTCTTGGGCACCCGCCTTTTCTTCTCCTACCCCATCTCTGTGGTGATGGCAATTAGGACTCACCCCGAGAGTTATCCCTCAGAAACACAGAAGGGCCTGGCTGCTCTAGTGTCCTAGAGACAGGAATTCTGGGAAGAAAAGGGTAGGAAGTTGTCCATTTGTAAGAAGAGGTCAGAGGCAGAATTTAGTTTTTCAGAACTTGTTCAAAGTTAAAGATACACACACTAACTACCCATCCACCCACCCATCCACTCCCCTTTGTGCACACCAGTCTAGCAACTCATGCATCCATTCGCACATCTGTTACCACTGGAAACAAAAACAAGCCAACAGAGAGCCAGTATATTATGGCATGGGGTGGAAGGCTTCCTGTTTAAATACAAAATGCAACCAAGCAAGAGCACACATCTCCTACCCCTGGCACAGCCCTTCTTGCCTTTCTTACAAAAGTCCCCAGTTTCATGAGAAAATAGAACAAACCACATTACATAGGAAGGTTGCTTCTGATTGAGTTTTGCGGAGGCACAGCCAGTCCTGTGCTCTTCTGCCTGACCCTAACACCCACTCAATACGTTCTAATTATAGAGCAAAGACATGGAACTTGACCCAAGATCTGTTTCCATTTGCCATGAAAGGCCTATTTCTCCATAAACAACTGAGGGCAGGCTTGAAAAACAAGCTTTCCAGACCAGACATGGAGAACTCTGGCCTGAGGAATCTTTGGAAATGCTCGCTATCCCACCAAGAAGCTAGAAATACGGGAATAAATGTGTATTCTGGCTTCTTTCAAATAAAATGATTTAATTTTAAGAGTTTCAATTCATAAAAAACAGTCTAGCTAATTTTCCAAGGGGGTAAATGGACATGTTTTGTTTTTCTTCATTCTTCAAAGAATATTCAGGCCATGGAAAGAAATTCACACTCAATTTCCTTAAAGGATGTAAAGGGGGCAGTTGTCTTATGCAAGGCGAGAGAATGGGGGTGGGGAACAGGTTTGCTGTGAATTAAATAAAGCCTTTTATTGTATTATAATCTTCATGGCTTAGATTAGACAGCAGAGGCAGGCATGGTGGTACAGCCTGCAATCCAGCCTTTGAGAGGCAAAAACAGGTAGATAACGAGAACCAGTCTAGCTGGGTCTATGTAGCAAGTTTTAAGTCAGCCAAGGTTACAGAGAGAGACCCTGTCTAAAAACATAAGTGGGAGGTGGGTATGGGTTGGAGGGCTGAAGAGATGGCTCAGTGTTTAAGAGCACTGGCTGCTCTTCAGAGGACCTGTGTTCAATTCCCAGCATCCACTTGGTGACTCACAATGGTCTCTAACTCAAATTCCAAGGGATCTGCCGCCCTCTTCTGGCCTCTGGGGGCACTGCATATACATGGCGCACAATCGTACATGCAGGCAAAGTACCTAGATGCTTAAAGTAAAATAAATAAATCTTTTCTAAAACTCAGGTGTCAGCTTAGCTTCTATATTCACAAGTCAAAAATAAGAGAAAGAACTGAAAAAAAAGCCTTTCTACCCACATATACCCATTTCTTCCAGTTTGGGAAGGTTTTGAGTAGGGTATAGTTCAGTTCTATAATTACATAGATTATAGAGTTAGGAATGCTAGGTTTTTAAGCTTATTAATGGGCATCTTATTAATATTATGCAAGAGTTTGGGTAGAAGGTCTGATTGGTCACCCTAGGGTACCACATATGGTACCTAGTCTTTATGTGGGCACTAGGGGTTTGAACTCAGGTCCTCTTTCTTTCAAAGCAAGTGCTCCTGCCCACTGAGCCATTTCCCCCCCACCAAAACAACCGCTGTAGATTCTTAAGAAAAGAATGGCCATTTCTTCCTTTGTGAAATTGGCACTTTCGGACTTCAATGGTGGTCCTCTTTGCCCAGGTTATATGTTGGGTCCTTGTATTGCACATGTATAATTAGATTGTTTGCATTTCCCTCTAAGTATCATCGTGCACAGTGACAAGGCAATGAGACATCCTTGATGAAATCATGCAGGACCCTTGACTGGTCAGTCTCCCTGTATCCTCCTCCTCCCTTGCCCACCGCATCTCTACCGCGTGCCCCTCCAGTGAGCCACAGGCACATGGCCTGCTTCACCTTCCATCCTAACAATACTATTCCAAACAAGAACATTTTTCTTTCTTCCTGACCACTCCTGGGCAAAGCATAGTCTCCCCTGGAGGAAGTCCCTCCTACACCCTCGCGACAAGCAGATAAGCAACCTGTTCCCTTTCCATTTAAAAGATTGCCCGCCAGCCACTCTGGGAGATCTGACGGTGGCTGACCTAAGTCGCAAGAATGAGGAAGGTATAAAAGTTCATGGACACCTCCCCTAGCTCCCAAGGCGTGCAGCTGGTAGGAGCCTGGCTTCTTCCTCCTTCTGTGACCTCAAGTGGCTTCTCTCAGCCAGCACTGGATGTGGGACAAGCTTTGGCGATTGCACATTTGACTTGGTTTGCAGTGGAGGACTCAGTCTCAGAATTCTCAGCTATCACCTCAGCCATCTCTGGGACACTTGTAGCTGTCACCCCCCTCCTGGGCCTGCAGCAGACTCAGCTAACAGGTCACATAACTGTCTCCCATTGGGCCTCCTCAATGTTAGCCCCAGCTTTAGAAGGTTTTGCCATGAGATGGATTTATGTGCTATGTTACCAGGCCAGTTATCTTGGTGCTTCGCCTGATGTGCACACAGCAACCAGCTAAAAGGCTCCTGTTTCAAGAAGCTTTGCCTAACAGATAGGCATTTGGGTCACTTTTCCAAGCTGCCTGCCAGTGTCAGGGCTAAGCTTGATAGGCACCCAATTAATTGTGGATTGATTGGCAAGGGGCTGATGGGAGGGCTTGATCTAAACACAGGGCGGGGGTGAGTTAATGTGAAAGAGACAGGAGAGTTTTCCGGTTTATAGAGATGGGACTGGGGTGAACTTCCTAGGGAATGCTCTTCGGAGGGGTGAGAACTGGAGACCTGGGAATTCAGGTTCCTGGCATGTGAGAGATGGTAGAGAAGGGAGCAAAGACCAAGAGCTTCCTTCCAGGGCGTGCCCTCTACAGTGGCTGGTGTGTAGGGTGCAGGAAGAGCACAGTGCATGGCCAGGGCTTTTGTTGTTGCTATTTTGATTTTAGTTTTAGTTATTTTTATAGCTATTTTAAACTATTTATTTACTTTTATTTCATGTGAATTATTGTACATTAGTGCACCATGAGTATGCAGTACTCAGGGCTAGAAGAGGGTATTCGATCCCCTGGACCTGGAGTTTCAGATGGCTGTGAACCACCATGTAGATGCTGGCAATCAAACCGAAGTCCTCCACAGTAACAGCAAGTGCCCTTAACTGCTGAGCCATCTCTCCAGGTCTCGACAGTGTATTTTAATGCGATCAAATGGTTAGGCTATAGAAGCTTAGGGAGTCACTAAGTGGCATCTTCAGATCTAGGTCTTGTTAGGAGGGATGTGCTTTGATGAGACTCACTTAGTTATACCTTCTTGCTGTGACTTAAGACACTTGACTGCACTGAATGGAACAGAGGCTGAATGGAGCCCAGTCTTTGGGACCATGGGGAGAGGCGTGTGTCCAGCTGCATGCAAGCTAAGGTTTCAAGAGGAAACAGAGAGTGCCTTTCTTTCCCAATCCTGAACTGCCCCTGGACGCCACAAAGTCATAGACCCGAAACACTATTGAGCTGTTTAGTGGAAATGAAATCACGATTTAAGATGAGAGCCATAGATGAAGGCATATGAATCACACATCAGCTTCTCCAGATGCCTCTGAAGCCTGTGCCTAAGGGTGTGGTTGTCTTTTCCAGTTTCTGTCCCATGAGGGTGACTCAGTCTCCCTGGGCTGATCACCTTGATGACAAGGCACTTCCTTGAGGATGTGTTTCTGTGTCGGTACCTCCTGGAGACCTGAAAGTTTCTCCAAAGGAACATGGCTGTTAGAGACCTGGTCCCCGGGCAGGCACAACCTTTAGGAGAAGGGCAGATCGATGGGGTTATGCCTTACAGGGGATGTGGGCTCTGTCTCTCCATCCCTTGACCATGAATTCTCCTCAACACAGGGCCACAGAATCAGGGCTGATCAATCATGCACGGGGACCTCCAAAGCTGTGAGCCAAAATGAACCATTTTTGCTTCATAAGCCGATTCATCTCAGCTATTTGTTATAGTAACAAACAGTTAATACAACCAAACTGCCTTTGATAAGCCAGAGTCTGCCTTGTTTATATCACAAATGGGCTGGAACTGAGTCAAAAGTCATCCGTAGTCATAGAAACCCACATCCAAGATTGAGATGTTCTTGATTTAAAACATTCCATAGAGACTGAGGACAGCCACCACTGCCTGACTGGGGAGGAAGCACATGGGGATGTATCCTTTCTCCAGGATGGAAGAATATAGCCTTTATAACCACTGGACTAATGGAATTCATGACCATTCTCTGGGAATCCTGGGTATGGACCTGGGCAGTGTCCATCATTCTGGACAATATCTAATAAAGTTTGCTTCAAATGTGGTTCAAGTTTGCTTCAAATGTGGTTCAAAACTGTGGTGGTGGTCTCATTTTCGCCTGGTGGGATTAACGTCTGGGTCTGGCTCCTCCTGATGCTGGCGGTAATGTCGCCTTTATTGTTGCTGTTGTATGAGACAGGGTCTCACTATGTAGCCCTGGCTGTCCTAGAATTCACTCTGTACACCAAGCTGGCCTCCAACTCACAGGGCTCCGCCTGCCTCTGCCTCCTGAGTGCTGGGATTAAAGGTGTGCACCACCTTGCCCGACAATGTTCTTTTTAGTACATGATGCTTTTAATTTCAGGCCAAATAATCTTCCTCTAAATTCAGTATGTCCTAAGGCCTCGGTTTCTGCTCTCAGTGGGAAAGGTACTTCTAGGTTCAAGCTACCTGACGAAACAACATGATTGACACATCCTATGACTAATGGCGGCCCAGCCTTTCTTGTCCCAGATCATAGCCCTGCCCCCACCCCTCAGGGTTTCTGCTGTGACTCACCTGCCCCACTTCTCCCTGTGTGCGCACACACCCTCCCCTCCCCACTGGGGATCTTTTGGAATTGCCATTTTGATGGGTTAAAAATAGATGGGGGATAAAAGTGAACTCTCTGTTGAAAGTCTTCCCAGTGTGTCCTTAGACAAGAATACTTTGGAAACCAGGTGTGGGGGCAAAAACCTGCTCTCAGGAACTAGTTTTCAACACGGGCAAAACCTACATAGTGAGACTCTCTCAAAAAATCAAAATTACAAATAAAAACAAACACAACCTCCAGCCTTCGTTTGGATGCTGACCAGATGGCCTTGGGCGAGTCCCCACTCTCGCCTTTTCTCCCTGCCACTGTGTCCTCCATCATGTGACAGTGAGACTCCATCTTCCCAAGTGGTGTCCCAGTCTTTTCTCCAATGCCTCACTCTCTACCAAGAGGACCCCTGAGCCTCCACACACCTGTACACATTTCCCCTTTGTGTATGAGAGGAAAGGTGGGAGAAAGAACTCTTCTAGGAGAATCCCAGAACACTTGCAATCCCAGCATTTGGGAGGCAGAAGCAGCTGGATCTCTGTAAGATCAAGGCCAGCCTGATCCACAGAGCACGTTCCAGGACAGCCAGGGATATACAGTGAGACCCTGTCTCTAAAGCAAGCAGACAGACAAAGAAGAGAAAAGAACAGAACAGAGGGTCCCAGGTAGTAAGCTTTGGGTCTGCCACTGACTCCCCATGTGCCGTGAAGATGGGCATGGCCACTGTCTCTGGTTTCGTCTCCTTATCTTTCACAGAAGGGCTGAAACAGAAACCCTCCTAGGCCCTGTCCGGCTCCAGTGAGATGGAATCTCCCCTCCCTGGGGAGCCCCGGAATGTGGCCATCACCACCTGACCCCTTGGGCCTTGGGGACCCAGTGGCTGGCTGCTGCTAGCCTGTAAACTGGAAAGAAGAGCAAGCAGAGCGGGAAGGGTAAAACTACAGGACAGAGGGAAGGGCAGGGAATGTTGGGAGACCCCTCACAGTACAGACGGACCTGCTTATGGTACCTCCTTTGCAGGACAAACCCCCTTCTAAACCATGAGCCTGATGCTTACATGCTCTCTTAGTTTGCTCTCGAGTGCTGTGATAAACACCATCACCAAAGTCAGCTGGGGAGGAAAGGGTTGAATTCTGATGGGTTTCTAGCCCATCAGGCAGGGAACCCGGAAAGCAAGGACCCTGAAGGAACACTGCTTACTGGTTTACTACTCATGGAGGACCACAGAGCCCACTGTAATGGATTAATTAAAATGCTACGAATCCCCCGGTGGTGGCAGGCAGTAGGCCATGCAGCAGACAGCGGGTCTCGAGAGCAGCCAGTCCTAGGCAGGGACTGGCGCAGTTCCCCGAGTGGCTGCAGCAGGCCACGAGGAGAGGCAGACACATAGGGATGCCATGAGACGGGTGAGAGACAGAGACATGGATAGGCACGCCATGCAGAGCGAGGTTGGATATTTATT
>LOJH01022977.1:7584-18388 GCA_001685095.1 Ellobius talpinus | reverse complement strand
GAATCTCTGTGAGTTCGAGGCTAGCCTGGTCTACAGAGTTCCAGGACAGGCTCCAAAGCTACAGAGAAACAAAACAAAACAAACAACAACACCAACAAAAAAGTCAGGCATTTAGTCATCATTTGGTAGAGGATCAACAGATATTTTCTGAATGAATGGAGCAAAACTCGGTGTAACAGAGACATTCAATCAGTTCATCGTAGATCACATAAACTAGGAAACAACAAGTAATATTTAATAAGGTATGTGTTATTGGGCAAGTTAATGTTTTTACACATTGTTCATGGTTGACCAACCCCCTAATATATTAGGAAAGCATACACAAAAGAGAAATTAACATAAAGTTTTGCCATAGAAGCCTTCGGAAATATGCTAAGACACAGGAAAAACTTCCATATTCATGAGCAGTAATCTGTCACAGGCTTTGGGGTAGGCATGCTCCTGGAATTACCCTATTATCCACCAGATGGCACTGAAGAATCAGGCAATGGGTAGCACTTCTGAGCGCCCCTGGATGGAAACCGGAAGCTTGTGATGGTGGTCCTTATGTTGACTAAACCAACAACTGCCAACATCTTTAACTATGGCGAGCAGGGGACTGGCTGAACTGGGTTTTAAAGCAAGTCTTATAATTCGTTCACATATTCATTTAGTATTTACTGAATGTTTATGATGTTCCAAGGATGACATTGAATACAAGAGCTAAAGAGTTCTTGCCTTCAAACAACTTGAAATTTAAGGAAGCAGATAACCTGTAAATAGATAAATACAAAGAACGTGTAATCAATGATCTAACTGAGATGCTTGAGGAATACTTGCCTAGCAGGATATGCGAGCCCACTCTAAAGGAACGAAAGGAGTTAGCTAAGCAGAACAATCGATTAGTGCTGTGGTCTAGATATGAGGGGTCCCCCAAACAGACCAATGTGTTCAAGGCTTGGTTCTCAGCTGGTGGGTAACCACTGAGAGGTAAGGGACATGGGAGTGCTAGGTTCATCGGCATTATAACTCATGCATAGCTGATGAGCTGCTGCCAAGTGGTAGGTGATAAGGAGCTGTCTCACAACTGGGTAGCATCCAAGGCAGAATTCACACAGGCATAGAGCTAGACTGGGGCTATAGGAAGAGATGTTATAGGGCTAAAGTCAGTTGGATGTGGGAGTGTTTTGGAGGGAGAAGGAAAGGTGAGGGAAATAAAATATGAGGAGGTGATGGGGAACCTCCTTCAGCAAATCCTACTGATGTGCGCCATACAATAGTGTGGGAAGTCCTTCTGTATATAAATTGTTTTTATTGGTTAATGAATAGAGCTGTTTCAGCCAATGGCTTAGCAGAATAGAGTAAGGCGGGAATTCCAAGCAGAGACAGAGGAGAAAGCAGGCGGAATCAGTGAGAAGCCATGAAGCCGCCCGCCCGCAGGAGACAGATGCCTCCGCAGGAGCCCACTGGAGCCTTGCTGGTAAGCCACAGCCATGTGGCAATACACAGATTAATAGAAATGGTTAATTTAAGATATAAGAGTTAGCCAGAAATACTCTTAAGGTATTGGCCAAACAGTACTGCAAATAATACAGATTTCTATGTGATTATTTTGGGTCTGGGCAGCCAGGAACTAACAAGCAGCCTCCGACAACAAGAACCTAGCAGCAGGTTAGAACCAGGTGAAAATGTTCAGGGATTTTAGCTAAGATAATCATAGACAATCATTAGTAACAACTACTATTCATTGAAACTTTCGATATGCAGAACAGTAGACTAACACTTAGATATCCTATCTTCTTTCTTCCTTCTGAGTCCTGAAAATACATAGTATTTTCCATACCCTCTTTTCAGAGCCTGGACTGCTCTACTCTTGGATATTCTTGAACAACAGGTATCTCTCCAACAACCACCCACTTTTGAAAATCTTAGTGGGAAGCTTGGCATGCTATTACTAGGCAACATTCTATTCCAAAATAAACCATGGAGTCCTGAGCAAGACTAGGAAACCTGGGTTTGAAGTCGCATTGCGATTGGCCTGTTCTGTGGCTCAATGCACTTGAACATAATCATCGACCTGGAGACCCTTGGTTCCCTCCCACTGGGAAAATGGAGGATTAAGAAGATTTTCAAAATTCCCTCCCAACTTGTTCTACTCTATGAAATTTCCTTTCCTCTACCGTCTACTCAATGTTGGAGGAGCTGGAAGCGGTGTGGGGCAAGTTATAAACAATCTGTAAAACGTACACGACCTGGAGACTTAGGATTTAGCCAGAGGACTGACAGATAAATTGCACAGGAAAAATAATGTCTTTAAGGCCCTGGTGTGACTGCTTTAGTTGGATCATACTAAGTGGTAATCTCTCAAAGTTCAAGGTACACTGTATGAGGCTAACAGAAGGCACAATGATTATCCTGAAGGCTAAAAATATGCCCATTGGTTTATGGATCTCTACACAGCAGTTTCTCCAGAACTTCTACATTAACTACAGGGACTTAGCAGCCAACCACTGGCACTATGAAGCCATTACTGAATTAACAGAGCCAGTGAAAAAGTCACATGTTTTCAAATACCTGCTGTCATATTAGTGACAGTGAACCAACCCACTGATTAAGTAATAGAGATGCTCTCCGAGCCTTAAATGTGGCAGAAGAAATGGCAACCAGTGTGACTGATTCTCAACAATGGCACAAACTGTTGTGGCATCAAGCAGCCAGGGCAGAAAAAAGAACCAGAGGCTTCATGTACGGAAGTACTGTCAAAATTTCAACACACTTAATATTTTGCGGCAAGCACTTGATACCAGTCTTTTTTTAAAAAAAGATTCAGAAACCATACACTCTGAATTTCATATAGACCAGATCTATGGAAAACAATGTTGAATTACAGTCTAAATAGCAAAATAACCCTAGAAAGTGCTCTGAAGTTGGAGCATTGTAGCTCCTATTGTCTGGTAACCATGCCAACTGGTGACACTTTGGGGCACAAAATCCTTGGGACTGAGAGTTTTTAAATGGTAGAGAGTACAGAAGCGGCGTAACTGGGCTAGACTCCATGCTCCTGCTGCAGCAGGGACTCACCGTTCTCCAGATGTCATGGTTTCAGTTGGAAAGGACTACAAAGCAAATTTATATTATTTACTAGCTCCTGAGAAACATTTCATTAAAACTTAGTAAAGCTGCAGCTCTCTTTTAATTCCATGAGATTGTATAAATAAATTGTCAGACTTAATTAGTTCAAATAGTTCAAACAAAAACTGGCTACAACTTGAGGTGGGAAAAACCAACAGAAATATTTTAATGACGATGGTAAAAAATGTTCCTAAGCCCTAAGGCTTCTGCACATTGACTCTAGGTCAAGCACTAAATCAAGAACCACGTGTGCATGTCCTCTAAAAACAGGAGGGACCGTGTGCGCATGTCCTCTAAAACCGGGAGGGACCATGTGCACATGTCCTCTAAAACCAGGAGGGACCGTGTGTGTATGTCCTCTAAAGCCAGGAGAGACCGTGTGTGCATGTGTTCTAAAATCTGGAAAGACCATGTGTGCATGGCCTCTAAAACCAGGAGAGACTATGTGTTTTAAAATAAGGAGAGATGGTGTGTGCATGTCCTCTAAAATCAGAAGAGACTGTGTGTGCATGTGTTCTAAGATCTGGAGAGACCGTGTGTGCATGTCCTCTAAAATTAGAAGAGACCTTGTGCGCATGTCCTCTAAAGGCAGGAGAGAGAGGAAAGATGAAGGGTGCAGCTCAAAGGGTGGAGTGCTTGTCTAGTATGCACAAGCCTCTAGGCTTAGTCCCCAGAAGCGCGCGCGCGCGCGCGCACACACACACACACACACACACACACAGTTAAAGTGAAAGGGAAAAACCCACTTGGCCAGCACAAAATACACCAGATTTATTCATCAAGTACAATTCATTCTATCAAACATTGCACCGCTAGTACTACATACAGGGCAGGTGCCGCCTGCGTGAAATGACATAAAAGAATGTAAGAGAGGACTTAAAATAATAACATAAAGGTGACAAATGAATCGAATTCTCCTAAAACGGGAAACATAATATCATCTATCTTGTTATTTATTAAGTCCATTTGGGAACTAGTAACTTAATTATTTTTAATGCTTCTTCATATTTTGTGTTTTGTTGTTGTAACACCATTAACTAACTGGCACAGTTACTCAAGCCTTCATCCAGCCCGTTAAACGATTTTGTGGATGCTGAAGCCATCTTTCAGAACACACCCGTAGGCATATTAAAGGAATGCTGAACATCTGAAGAACTCTATCCACTTAGCTGCTTGGAAGGACACTGCTTAACTTTTTCATATGTCATTAGCCTGATACCCAAGGCTGAATGAGTTTTGTACCATTAAAATAATGCCAAAATTTCAACTAAAAAATCTTCCCAATGCCCTATGTAACATGGTTAACTGTAACATAGAAGGTGGGAACTGGGTGGTGGAACCCAAAAATTGGAAAAACACTGAAGTGACTCACCTCAAAGCCACAGATTTGACTCAGGTGAGTGTTTTCACAGCCAAGTGTCCCCTGTGTTTGTTCTGAGGGCCTGCCCAGCACAGAACGCAGGCTGGAGAGCTATGATGGCCAGGGACACAGCAGCTGGCTCTACCAGTTTTGACGAACCTGTCAGACGTTTCCCTGATTTTTTCAAAGCATAGGAAACAAGACCCACTGCAAGGGAAAGCTGGTTCTTTGGAGCAGATTTAGTACACGGGCCCAGTGACATTTTCTAGCAGCGGAGCAGCCAGTAATCAAGGCATTAATGGCCCGGCTGACTCAATGAGCTGTGATTTGAGGCCCTAAAGGCTCCTTAACTGATGCTCATTCTCTTCTCAGGTTCCTGAGGTGCACAGCTTTGTGCCCCAAGACAAGTCAGCTGGTCAAAACTAACAGGGAGCTGCAGCATGCAACCTCTACTTTCTCAGGGCTGGCTCAGTGTTACCTAAGTATGTGCTGCCTTTGCATTTTCTGCAGTCTTTGCAGCAATGCAGCATTCCTGCCCCTGCCAACTGATGGATTAAACTACACTAAACCGAACAAAAGGAGGCAGGCAAGCATGCGTGCGCGCGCGTGCGCGCGCACACACACACAGACACAAACACAGACAGACACACACACAGTTGCACACACACACACACACACACACACACCAGTCTCTCTCAGCTTCTACCCTCTTGAAAGTTTACTCTGGGTGTTGCTGGTTACCCGTTCTTTACAGATGACAACAGAGTAGCGAGTTCACAAGGGATGGAAATCTCCACTCCATCCTACAGAAAGAGATGAGGTGTTGCCACTATAAAGTTCACACAACTCATTCTCACTGAAAGAAGTTGTACAGTCCCTGAAGACTAGCTGTCCTTTTGGCCTCGATGGAAAAGGAATTTCTCCATCAATTCTTATTCTCTTTGAGCAATAAGAGCTAAGAGCGAGGGCCTCCCCAAAGCTTCCCTCAGTCACCTGGAGAGTGAGACCGGTCTTGTGAAAAGGAGGCCGTGTAGGGCTCTATAAGTCTGTGTGGTCCTAGCCACTTCCGCTTTGGAGAACAATATCCCCATCTTCTGGTGCCTGGGTTATGTGTCGTTGCCTTACACTCGTGCTTTGGGGGCATTGAGGCTTTTGAAATCAGACAACTCCCTTCCGAGTCTGTCCCTACCTGCGTGCATCCAAATGGCATCTTTGGCCACTAGAAGGGAGAATGCAGGAGACATTGTAATGACATGAAATACCTACAGTATACTAAACGGGGGCAGACTACCACGCTATGCACAACCATTAGCAATGGTCCTTTTCAGGGCAGAGGAACTATGTGATAATTTTGTTTTCTCCAAGGTTTTTTTTTGTGTTTTTAGGATTCCTACAATGACTGTAAATTACTTCTCTAATAACATAATGTTGAACAGAAAGAAAAGAACAATCAGCTATGCCAGCTCTTTCTCCCAGAGAAGAAATAGGGAAAAGACTGAACATGTAATCTTCTCTGACATTAGCCACTTAAGTGTTAACCTTCCCTCTGCCAATTTTTTCGACTTTGGTCACAGCAGGAAACTTACCTAAAAAAAACTCTCTGGCACAAGGAAGAAGAGGGCAAGAAAAAAGAAAAAAGGTACCACTGAAAATGGAAGTTTAAAAATGAACAGTGCAACAAGCTTTACACCAGAATAGCAGAGAGCGCTGACAGGCGTTTCTCTAGGGCAGGGCTTAATGGTTTCCACTTTACGAAAGGCTGGCGGGCTGACCAACCCTGCAACCACACAGGCGCAGAACCAGGGTTAGGAGTTGATCCACCACAACATCCACCCCGTCTGTGATCTGCTGGAGTGTGTGAATGGACCGGTCCTGCAGATCCAAAGCTGCAGGACCTCCACAACACAGAACAACAGGATAACCAAGAGGAGTCCCAGTGAGGATCCAGCATCGATAGTGTAGCAGAAACCAGGGGACTCTCTCTCTGCAATGAACACTTGCAAGTCACGGCACACGGACAACAGGTTTACTGCGTGACTCAGTGTGTCACACTACAGGTTCCATGACGAGATTGATCTTTCCTTTTATTTTTTCTTTACTCTTACATTTTATTTGGGGGTGGGAGGGTTGCAATGGCAGGGGCCGGATATGAAGGGATGGGAAAATGAATGGGATGGAGACGCACGATGTGGAAGATGTAAAGAATAAATAAAAAGAAAGTTAAAAAAACTAAATAATCATCTAGATTTCTTATTTTTCATATCCTTAACTTGTCAACACAAAGTTAGAGGGAGTAACGTGTTGATGTGGAAGACATTTGCTCTTGCTTTAGAAGGAAAACAGGACGGACTCTGGAGGAACAGGATTGATGGCATATGGTAATCACACGATTAGAATGAAGGCTCCCTAAAAGCACAAGCTTCCACCAGACACATTCCTCAAGAGGCACGTTGACTAAGAGAAATTGGGCCATTTACAATTCACAAACAAAAAGTCATGCATCAAAGTCGTTTTTATAGAGATTGTCTGCAGTCATTTTTCCAACCACTCCTGGCTTGGGACCATTTCAGAGAGAAAGAGAGAAAGCTGGGTGACACCCCAGAAGAAGCAGAGGGCCCACAGCTACGAGGGCAGAGCAGGAGAAGCTCTCCAGGCAGCAGAGGGAATGTTCACTGCTTATCTGCACGCTGCAAAAATGGGTCAGCTGTGGCTCATTTCCAACCGACCACCCAAACCCCGCAGTCCTCCACACACAGAGAAGATGGTGCCACCAATAGAAGAGCAGTGAGGAATGGTGGCAGACGGTGATGAAATGCGGCAAAGGAGCGGCTCCAGCTCCTCTGCCCTCTGTGGGGTTCTCTGCCCTTGCCATCCCTATTGTTTGTGGTTAGACATCTGGAGACACACTCCCATTCAAGTTCCCCTTCGCCCCTCAGCGTCACTTTAATTGCCTTGATCTCTATGGGGCTTTATTTCTTTAACCATTTAAAAGCTTATCTAGGATCAAGTAGGTAGCAAGAATATCATAATTATCCAGAAGGATCTACTCAAGTTATAGCATTTCAAATGAATTAAATAAAAATGTGTTTCCTGTACTATTTCCATCACAAACCAGCTGTAGTCAAGTTTCTGTAAAAGCTGGTATTCAGTACAAACACTAGAGTATTTTTAAAATATGGTTTTATTAGAAAATAAGTGTGGATGTGATGTGCTTTTACCATTGCAGCAAAAGCTGAACGGAATCTGAATTTCATCCATAAAGAAAACAATTTTTTAAAATAAATACTAGGTTCTGTTCTGTTTCCAAGGGAAGAGCACTAGCACTTTAAGGCCTACATAACAGTCGGCAAGGAGTACTTACTTCTGCAGATCTTACTATCTTATCTTCACAGCTATTTCACAGATGAGGAGACTGAAGAACAAAATTATTAAATTCCCCGAAGTCATTCAGTGGTGAATGGTGGAGTAGAAACACAAACCCAGATATCTCCGTGCTTCAAACAACATGTTTTCCTAATATATATGGTGGCCTGGGATGTCTGTGTTAGCTTGAGTCCCATCATAAACTTTTATCTAACCTTAGCTTGGGGATGTAGCTCAGTGAAAGTATGCCTGCCTAGAATACTCAAGGCCCTGGGTTCAAATTCCACCCCAACAACAAAACAAGGATACACATAGACACAAACACACACACAAACACACACACACAGAGATAGATAGATAGATAGATAGATAGATAGATAGATAGATAGACTTAACCTAGCCAGATACACTGGTAAGATGTATGTCTGGATCTAGACACAATAAATTGAGGGAGAACAGTTTAATATTTAATAGACTGAGATCATTCAGAAGTGTCAACACTAAAAATCAAATGACAAAAATAATCATTTTATCAGATGTAAAGGTTTTTGTGCTTTATAAAAAGCCTTATATAAGGATACTTCATTTATTCCCTCAGTAACGTTAAAAATCAATGGGGTAGAAATGTTCAATACCCTTCCCTTGCAGCTAAGGAAACTGAGGCATAAAATGACACCCACGCTGAAGCAAGAAACCAAGGCTCCCTGTGTGGCTCAGCACCATTTTTATATCATGTAGAATCCAGGAAAACACATTTTTCCTTTATTCTTTATTTTTTCATACATTCCTACCAGTTTCCCCTCCCTCCTCTCTTCAGAGCCTCCCCAAACTCCCCTCTCCTCTAGATCCACTTCTTCCTGATTTCCCTTCAGAAAAGAGCAGGCCCCTAGATCTATCACCTGAATGCACAATAACAAGACACAATAACACTAGGCACAAATACTCATATGAAGGCTGGATAGGGCAACCCAGTAAGAGGACAAGGGTCCCAAGAGCAGGCAAAAGACTCAGAGACACCCCACTCCCACAGTTAGGAGTCCCACAAAAAAAACAAGCTAAACAACCACATCATATATGCAGAGAACCTATCTCAGACCCCTGCGGGCTCTGTGATTGCTGCTTCAGTCTCTGTGAACCCCTATGAGCCCTAATTAGTTGGTATCTGTGGGCCATGTTCTTATGGTGTCCTCAATCCCTGTGGCTCCTACAATTCTTCCTCTACCTCTTCCACAGGGTCCCCTGAGATCCAAAGGGAGGGGCCTAATGTTTGGCTGTGGGTCTCTACATCTGCTTCCATAAGCTGTCAGCAGCCCCTCTTCTCTGGTGACAACTGGACTTGGCATCAACCTATGAGTATATAAGAATATCATTATGACTCATTTTAGTAATTTTTTTTTCTATCATAGGTGTCTGGGCCATTCAGTCTCCAGTCAGGAAAACATTTTTTATTAAATCTAAAAATCATGATGCAACAGATACGAAGTACACCTTGTAGAGTGTACTTCAGAGAAATACTGTAGTATAGTGGAAATACACTTTTTCTCAACCTGTCCCATTACAGCCAACCCATTATATCATATTTACAACACGCTCTCAACTATATTCATTTTCTTGAAAACATCTTGGGTGATTTGTTGGAGAAAACAGTCTTAGCAAACTATCAGTACTATCTTGGCAAAAAAAATTCAAAAAAGTATTTGCTCAGTGGTCTAGTCATAGTTCTATTGCTGTAAAGAGACACCATGACCAAGGTAAATCTTATAAAAAGAAATCACTGAATTGGGGGTTTGCTTATAGTTTCAGAGGTTTGGTCCAATATCATCATGGTGGGGAAAATGGCACCATGCATGGTGCTAGAGCAATTGCTGGAGCTACAACCTGATCCACAGCCAAGAGAGATGATTGGCTTGGCATGGGCTTTAGAAACCTCAGAGCCCACCCCCAGTGGCACACCTCTAATTAGGTGATTAGGCCACACCTCCTAATCCTTTCAGTCCTTTCAAACAGTGCCACTTCCTCATGACTCAACATTCAAATACAGAAGCCTGTGGGGGCCATTCTTATTCAAACCGCCACACTCATCCTTTTGTTCCTTGTGCTCTGAAACAGAACAAAGGAACCGAGCAGAGGATAAAAGCAAGAAACAAAGTAACTTCCCTGCTAGAGCTCTTCAGATTTGAGAACGGAAAGTTCTGAGGGGGCAGAGCTGACCACTGAGAGAACAGCTTTCAGAGATTTATACTGCAACAAGCAGAAGTTTTTCCAACACAGTGCTTGTCAAGAAATCCTGAGTTGGGCTTGAGGAACGGGTCAGACACCATCTCAAGCAGGGAAGGGTTGGGAAGTATAGGCTTGTCTGGAAAATCCCTTGTCTGAGATATTTCATTTACATATCAGCTAATGCTATTCAGCTAGGCATATATGTGAACTGTAAAAAAATAGAGGGACCACTTCTTTTTAGTTCCTCCACCGAGAATGCCTTTCAAAGCGAGGCTGGGAGACAGACCACTGTCCTCCCCACCCTGTTCTTTTCCTTGTTAACTTAGCACAGCTTAGAACTGAACATGTCAGCTGCCAACATGGGACGGCAAGCTCTGCTTCTCTCTAAGCCTATATCTATGGGCTTCTCTATAGGTTCATCCCTATAGGCCCTGTGGCTAGAAGAGTGCTTACGGAAAGCAGGTTAGAATAGATAATTGCTTATTGAGCTAAAAGGATGAGCAAGGACATGCGATTTCTAGGTGACAGATGTAGCTTCCCATTCACTTCTATCCTCTTCTGTCAATTCTTACAACTCCTGAGTGAAGAAAAGTATTTCTTTGGGTCTAGGATGGTAAATCAGTTTGTGCATGTGGCTAAATACCACAACTGTAAAAGCCTACTCTGGACAAACTGCAGGCTGTCTCAACTAATAGTGAGAGAAATTGCTGGCTCCAAAGCAACTCTCTCTCTCTTCTCTCTCTCTCTCTC